>JAAGWQ010000134.1:0-101311 GCA_013396295.1 Fusarium heterosporum | reverse complement strand
TAATACTACTTAGTGGAACAATTGTTTTATTTTTGATTGTTATATTTTTATACACAAATCTAGAAAGTAGCAACTCCGGTTTCTAGAGGGCTGTCTTGCTTTGAGGACAATTGTTATAATGTCGTGGCTCAGCCGACCACAAGCTTTGCTGAACAATCTAATGAGGGAGTAGGCCAACTAAGCAGACGAGACTCCAAGTCTGGACTCAACTGGTTGAAACACTTCAAAGGGGAAAGCCAATCGCAGCCGGACCAGTACGTTTTGGCAGATTTCCCTTCACTCTTCGGAGATCTACAAGAACGTTTGCTGCAGATAGAGTTGGCCAACGTTTCCAGCAGGTGTTGGATAGAATGGTCCAGGCGGATGTGGCTATTTTAGAAGATGCCATCGCAGATGGGACCAGGGAGGACACAAGACTAATCGCGAATACTTGGGTTGAGGCTTTGAATAATCGTGTCTCACGCCTTGGATATGGCCAGAATATGTTGCAAGCGGTCGTTCAAAGACACGCAGATGAACTCAAAGGGAGCCTGTAACACAATGACCTAAGCACTGAGTAAAGATGGGAACAGGCTAAATCGTTCACCCTTGTCAGAACCGAGCTGCTCGTCGCGGGTGATGGGCGCGGCGAGAGGTTCAAACGCCCATCATTTATCATCTCCAGGCTCTGAATCCAGGCTGTCATTGAGTCACAAGAAGCCAGTTTTAAATAAATTCAGCAGTGAGTGAATTCACCCTTGGAGTTTTGCTCAAAGAAACATGGAATTTGTGTCGAAACCGATGATCCGGCAGATAGTTACGGAGTATACTGAATGCTTAATATCCAATAGTCGTGACAAGGCTTTTGAACTGGCTTTCTCCAGTATTTTAACGTCTCTATAATGCCATCAATCAACGGAAGACTCAAGTAGTATCTACGTTATGTTCGTTGATCTAGTCAGGAATCCAATAGACTCGGATAAATAACACTTCCCTTGGCGTGGATGACTATGACATACAGATCATCATGGATGCTTTCATCAATTAGTTCGCAGTTGTTGAAGAGGACCCTTTCGGGAAACAACAAACTGTGACCTTGGAAGTGCTTGATCTTACAGCTTTTCTTTCGAGAATCTTTGACAAGTGATCAAGAATGCCCTCTCGAAACGCGTTTGTCGTGTGGAAGAAATTGAAGACGTTCGCAAGAGAGAAATCAACTATCACAGCTGAACAAGGCAGTCAGACACTATTTACAAGTTATATCGAACACTGGAGAGACGGGACAGAGACATTCAGTCAGGTTATCCAACGTTATGAGCAAGGAAAGGTCGAACAAGTGGGCTTGAAGTAGTCATTTGGCACCGATGATCAGGTATTCAGATGCAGAGTCGCAGGCTCGTATTCTGTATAATCTGATATGCATTTGGCTTTAATTATAGCCCTAGGGTGTATTTTCAGAATGACCCACAACCGCCTCCTGGACAGACTAAACAAGGCACGGAATACTCAGAGCCGCAAATTGCTGCATTCTAATCTGACCCTACACCCTTACCATACTTTTCACTCGCTTATATATTACTTACTTAACCCAAGCTCAGAGGAAGTAGACTTATCTACCAGGGCTCTCCGGACCTTCTCATCGTCAATAGACTGGCGACATTTGCTAATCACATCGTATGGCATACCGTGTTCTTTTCTGTTCCTAGCTGTGGATAAAGCTTAAATACATCTTTCTGAACCGTTCCGTCAAGCTCGAAATCCCGAAATGTAAATGTGTCTGGGAAGTGCAAGCTCATACTCGTCGCAAGTAAGGTTTTCCCCTTAGCGGCTAATTGATCCGATAGCAGTGTTACCGCAACTGAACAATAATAATCTAGGTAAGCGATGATTAAGAGCTTGCGTCTATCCAGATCAACTACTAAACAAGAGTGCCCATTCTCAATTCATTCTAGTAATACTTCTGTCTCATCAAGGGCGACATCTGCTTTAATCCAAGGCCCAGTGTCTCCACATTCAAACAGCTGAGACAAACAGATAACGCACGGTCGTAGTTACAAATAGCAGGGATGTTACAAAGAAGATCTAATTCAGAATGTCCTTGATTGCATGCACTAGCATTACTATTTTTGTCATACTAACATTGATTTGCGATCCGGATCCGAATCTACGGTAAGCATAACCTATATGAAAACAGCTAGCCTCTTTTGTTTTTGACTTCGTTCCTTTTTCGATAGTGAGTCAAACTATTGACAGTAGCGTTCTGTCAAGTCATCACTTAGCGCCAATAAAACCAGAGCTAAAAAGCCACTAATTTTATTTATGAACTGAAATTATCAAAAAGGGGTTCATCATCTTGATACCTACGTTCTCCATTCTTCCACATCACGCCATAACCTATGCAGTAAGTAGTGCCGTTCGTTCTTCAGTTTCTCTTTCACATCCACATTCACTTCCCATTCTATCATGGTTAACGTTCGCATCCTCAACCTAGCAGTCATTGCTACGCTGGTCTACGGCACTGAGGCCGGTCCCTGCCGACCAACGGGGACCGCCGCTACAAGTGTTGCTGAGACCACATCGACGCTTGCTTCCGGTACTTTGGCTACATCAATCGCTTCGACTACTGTCACAACCTCAGCAGGCACCACCACTACAAACCTGGATGATGGTACTACTACAGCTCTGGCTGATCCTACGACTACGACCCAGGTAGAATTTACTACGACCACCGCGGCGTCAGCTTGTGTCGAAAGTCAGTTGTCCATCAACCCAGGCTTCGACGATAGCACCAGCGACGACATTGAGCCTTGGACCAGCAACATGTACCTCACACAAAACCAACCCCAATCTGGCGCAAACGCACTGTACGTTTACTCGTAATTCCCTTGTTTAACCACATTTAACACATAACCAACTAGGTCCGCGTTTTTCAACAACGGTCAACCCGATTACTACGTCAAGCAGAGTTTGCAAAATCTGAATGGCGACTATGAATTCTCGTACTATTACAAAGTTGTCAGTGTAAGCGCGGGTGCTGATTACGTCTGCAACATTGAGCTCAAGGTTGGAGACACAAGCATAGTCGGGGGCATGGATGACAGCGTTGGTGGCTGGAGGTCGGACAGCGTTAGCTGGAGTAGCGCCGGTGAGACTATCGCACAGGCAGATATACAGCTCAGCCTGTCCTGTCTAGGAGAATTTACAGGAATTGAGGTTGATATCGACACTCTTGCATTTACACGAGTTTGTAGCGCTTAGGAGTTTCTAGTGTTTGGCTAGGTTTAGGCATACTTGGACCTCCAACGCTCTACCTCTTTATCTTGGGTATATAACCAATCTTATTAAATTTAGTATACAGCAGTCCTGTTATAGTCGTGTTATTATAACAATATGTCTTTGAAGCCTAGAGCTCGCCTTCTTCCATTAGAAGTCCTGTTATAGGTTCTGATAGTGATTGGAGTGAGGGATTCATTGCAGAGCCAGCTGTGTCCTCAAGACTCTGACTCTTATTAAGATTCTTGGTCCTCAAATTGCCAAACGATATCCACAAGATTTACATGAGGGACGGTTCTTGTAGAGCACTTCTAATCATGCCGTTAAACTCTTGTCATTCTTAAGACAAGAGGCGGTAAGCTGCGAGTTGGAGACAGACCCAAGTCTTTATATTTTGACTCACATAGTCCGACTTGTTGCCCGGGGTCCGTGAAACGGCTGGTAGAGTTTGCTGCCAGGAAATTCACCGACAGCAGCGGGCATGGTAAGTTATTCGTGAATAGACCGTCCGGTCGAGCTCGTGTCAGAAGCTCTCGCTTAACTCTTACATATCTGCCGTTCGAATGCGGCAAAATCCGTTGAAAGTCCCGCTGGGTACAACATGAGCTCACCCCCATACCTATCGTGACTCGGTGCCAACTTCGCCCGACGCTTTTGCTTGATTTTGTCGTTCAAAATTCCCTCCTTCACATTCTTTTCGACGTACATCTGGCTGCGGTATATTCTAAACCGCTGATACAGAAGACAGCTTCCCACCAATCGAGGCCTGTTGGCTCTACAGTATTGCGTCAGCTGGTCCCTGTTTATGCAGCCTTGAGCCAACAGAGTAGTGGCAAATGGGCTATGATTGGCCTATTTGAGGGGGAAGAGAGTACGGCACCGCTTATGACTTCAATGGAGTGTATGACAGATAACCAACAGGGAGGCCCACCATGTTCTGACTGCGGGGAATCAAAGAAGAAAGTTCAGCAAGTACATAAGCTTGTGACCTTCCGTCAATATCATTCTTCTTCTCAGGCAAACAACTTTTTCTCAGTTGAATCTTAGGGTCCAGACTTTCCCCGTACATGATGGCATCTCTACCGATGCCTTGCGCAAATTGCGACACTGATGGGACTAACTGCGGCAACCCCGGAAAGTCCAGCTGTAAGAATTGCCGCCTTGTTCTGGTAAGTAATAGTAATTCCAGTATCATCCCGTCGATCTGGAGGATCTTGCTTACATACTATTTCCCGCAGTATTGTGGCCCTGACTGCCAGAAGTCCCATTGGCCTATTCATAAGGTCCATTGCAAGTCGGCTCTGAGTAAAGTGGGTTGGACACCGAATTGGGTCCTTGAGAATAGGACTCCTACTTTCATCAGAGGAGGGATAGGTGTCGCTTTTGGTGGCAAGAAGTTTCTTTGGGGAAATGTGCCGGCCCTTGATGTCCTTCAGCTTAGTTCTAACGAAGGAGATCATTACCAAGGCCAACTGAGCTTACTATTTGCAGGTAATCACTATTCATCATCATGCAGTGTCCCTAAACCAAAACTGACAAGAAATATATCTACAGCCTCAGGCGACTTGCGAAATCTGGTCATGACGATGACTCGCCTACCTGCAAGCTATACGCAGCCCATCACTGTTTTCATCAACGACCGTGATCTTGATATAGTAGCACGCAATACCGTGATGCTGCTCGTAGCGCTCACGGCCGAGGCACATGAGGATACGGTTGATTGCATGATTCATATCTGGTATTCGGCTTTTATTCGCGAGTCCGATCTTCAAGTACTAAACAAACGAGTCCGTCCTCTTGTTGAAGCTATCTGCCTCAGGATTAAAGACAAACCATCCAACAGTGTTTTGGGGAAAACCTGGACGTTCGGGCAACGGTCCCTTCGACTTGTACTTGAGAAGGGGTCATGGGACAGATTGTTGACTTTTCTTGAGGTTCCTAGCGGTTTGACACCTGAGAAAGCGAACAGGATCCGAACAGCCGTCACACTGGCCGATTCTCGAGTGGATTACAGAGATCGATCCTTCCTTTTCCTTCCATCTTCCCATCGTGTGGCCAGATATCGATTCCGACAAAGCGGGATATTGCTCCCGTTTGGAGCCTCGCACCAGGATTTTCAACACCCAAATCCGTAGGTCCCCTGGCTGGCGAGAATATATTTCTTGAAGCAAGGCTTACATGAATAGGACATTTTTCCAGACCGCTGATAGCTGGCCGATGCACGATAATGCTGATCCTCTTAACGGCTGGTCTGTTGGGCAAATTGAAGTGACCTCCACTGGACTTGCAACCTCAGACATCTACGGAAAGCTCTACTATTACTTAAGGGCTATGCTAAAGGTATTCTTGGACCGTGTTTCTACTACTAACTTGTCCTTTGTACTTCTACAACTCGATGCGTCTGAGTTACCTGGTCAGTTTCAAGACTGCTCTTTCGATCGCATAGAGGTAAGTTTATTTGACAAAGAAAAGCAATTTATCGATAGAGCTCGGTATAATGAGTTGCACATAGGTCTCCAATATTTCAGATAAGGGATATCTTGGTATTCATGAAACCGTCGGAATCATGTCACCATTACTTCAGGCTCCCTCTGTCAATCCTCACGCAACTCTTATCACGTTGTTTATGAATCTCGTGGATGAAAGTATGACCAAGCAAGATCAAATGGCGGAAGCAACCATGGGAAGTCTTTCAACGAAGCGATTACTTCAATTCATTCCGCCCGAACGCCCACCAACCAGTCATCATGACCCTGATATCATCAAGTTCGCGTATGCCCGAGACTTTGTCAGAAACTATGACCACATTTTTGACAGGTGAGTACAAATTGTCCGTTTGCATTTATTTACTGCTTATGTGGATTCCACGCTCATGTTACATTTAAGAGTTGCCAAACTGTTCCGATTCTCTGAATTTCCCCAGTACATAGGTGCGACGATGAAACCGAAGCATACTATCGTTGAGGAGTGGCCATATCGGCTCAAATTGGACGCCAAGCAAAATGGGGCAAAGGAGGAATTCGATTTGATGATGAGGGGGGGTGCAAATGGAAAGGAGCGTTACATGGAATGGAGCAGGGTATAGAAATGAAGTGATATGAAGTTACCTTCAAGAGACGCGGGCTAATATGTTGAAAAAATGAAGTCAGTGAGGATACATGATCACATATAATAACCAGAATTGACTCGTGATATATCGATGACCTTCAAGCGAAGAACTCATCTCACTCTAACCTAAGAGGCATCCGTCAAGACGGAAGGTTCGCAGACCACAAATCCAACCAACAAGGATTTAAAACTTTTTAGAAAGATAGGAACTAAGTAACCAGGGAAACTATAAACAAAAACTTCAATCGAGTGTCAGTATCTGACTGCTATGTTTTGAAACCAAGCCGACTACCCTATACTGTATCCACCAAATTCACTTCTACCGAACCACTCCCCTTCTTGTACCACTATAAAAGTGATGCCGAGAGACATATGGGTAACAAGAGCGAGGGCATTAAGTGCCTGATATACTACTGAAACAGTTGACACCGTACGGAGTTATCAAAACAACGAGGGCCCATGAGCGGTTGTTACTCAAAACATCGGTTTTCATTGCACTGGATATCTTTGCTAAACCAAAGATTTGAGCAATGAATGATAACTTTATGGATTATATGGAACCTCGCGCGATTGACTCATAGAACCCTTCCGTGATAGCGGGTAGTGGTGAAAGGAACCCATGCAGGTAAGACGCGAGGGCGGTGGCTAATACGGGTCAGTGCAACCGTTATTATTGACTTTAACCTCATCTATATCCTTCAGAGATAGGCCAAGGTTACAAGATAAAAAAACACATCAAGTTTACCACATTAGGGCACCGTAGAGTCAGTGCAACCATGAATGAGCTATTGAGTCTGGTCACTACAAATTCAAGAAAGGATGATCCTTGAGTATATCTTGGCATTAGTGGATACAGCAGGGCAAATTCCACATGTGGCGTCAATCATACGACTACCAATCTATGTTTGAGACGCTAGATAACATTTATTCCGGAATCGCGCTCCGACTGAATGAATATTCCTTGAAGAAGATACATGCAGACCTAGCTCTTTATTTGGTGAGTCATTATATAAATTCTCCTGGCCAAACTCTATCATGCACCAATGACATGGAAAAGCTCTTGTAGCTGCAAGAAGGGAACGGCTGATAAGTGATGCGAGTTACGCGAATGCACCGATGCTATAGGCAACTCACCGATAGCCAAGAGGTCTAGCCTGGAATGATAAGTCAAGATGTAAAAGCTTACATGTAATTTTACCGTGCGTGATGGTTATGAGAGGCACCGTGTCACTCTCCACCTTCGTCCTTTATCCCCTCGCGGAGGATCTTGACCTGCTTCCTGATCTCAATCCAAAGCTCCAGCTTGTCCAGGTCGTCTTTTTCCAGTGCAGCGCCAGAGGTTCGATCGTCACTGACTAGAATCCAAGACTCCTCACAGGTCGTCTCTGACAAGTCACCCTTGGGTCTCCGAGCAATAGCTAGAAGCGATGCCACAAATGCCTCCTGAATATAGGCAAAGCTAAACTTATCCGTGATCCCAGCAATAGCTGTACAAAGCTTGTCCGGAAACTCTATATCCTTGTTCGGTTTGAGCTTCTTCTGCCAAAAGCGGCAATATGCCTCTCTTTGGTCAAGGTTTGGGTCGGGAAAATAGTACTTTCGGTCAAATCGAGATGGGCGTTTCTTGTTATTTAGTTGATGACCGTACTTGGCAATAAAGGGGGCTTACCGAAATTCCAGGATCTAAATCTTCCAAGTGGTTGGTGCTTGCGATGATAAAGATGCCATCATTCTCTTTCAGGCCATCAACCTCGTTCAGAAAGTAGCTCCTCACGTCGGGGGTGACAAGTGAATCGATGTCTTCGAAAACCAAGTAGCAGGGCGCGAACTCTCTGGCCTTTTCAAAGATGACGTGAAGAGAATGTTGTGGTCCCATCCACGATTCCAAGCTGCGAACGTAGACAGTGGGTATAGCCGGGTTTTTTTCTGCTAGCATATGCATAGTAGCCTTGATACTTATAGTCTTGCCGTTACCAGGAGGGCCATGATAGATAAGTCCCCTCTTCCAGGGTACGCCGAGACCACGGTAGGTATCCCTGGACTCGAAGAAAGAGACATGATCGTTGATGAGCAGCTTTTTCATGTTTGGATCTAGAATCACGGCATCCCATGTCGACCTTTGAGCACTCCTCCAAAGCTCTCGATCCTTCAACATTTCACCCTGATCATACACCCATACTTCATCATGCAGATCACTTGCCCACGAACCCGTGGCGAGAACAAGTTGCTCAGCTTTGTAGACGTTCTTGGTGAGGATGTAGTAGTTTTTGACCTTGGGATAAGACTCCGCGCCATCGCGACCGTCGACCAAATAGACAATAAACTCTTCTCCTTCCCATTGATACAGGAACTTGCCGAAGATGACAACCTCGCCCAATTGTCCTTTGTTACCATCCATCCGTCGTGATGGTGGGAGGTAGACAGTCATTCCAAGCGATGAAGGGACGTCGCCTGTTTCCTGGATAGCATGAAATGTTGCGTGTCCAGCACTAGCAAAAGCCAAGAGGTTGCACTCGTACTCTTTGACCACAACGGTTTCAAAGTCAGCATACTGTCTTCGAAGAGCCGAAGTAAAGACTGAATCGGTATTGATTCGTTTGGCATCTGAATGGTCAAAATATGAACGAGTTGCCTCATCATCAAGACCTGTTACCGAACCAAAAGAAGCACTTGAAGTCTCGGTTTTACCACATCCATGGTAAAGACGATGCCGAGGAACCGGAGGAATGCTGGCTGGCGATGGATACACTGAGCGCTTTTGAGTATATGGTACATCCATCTTGTCGTTGTGGATATGTCATGAATATTGACAAGCAAAACTTTTCTTGAGTGAGTTGCTGGCGAAATGGGTAATTTGCTCACTAAATAGTCACGGCATTTGAAGAGGGGAAAGCTTGCATCATGCTGCGCCCGCCGGCTTACCCGACTTGCAATCTCATATGTCATTGAACCAAATGAGAAATGGCCGAAGCAAGGGACCCCTGCTCAGCTATTTCTAACCCGGCGCACTCGACATGAAAGATTCAATCAGAAGGTGCACGTAAATGCATAATTTTATTTCAATGCCATAATCACACGAGAGCTTCAACAGCGAGTCTACACTGCGGTTTCGAGAATGCAACTCTTGCAAGTCAACTACTTGTCTCTTGCTTTTACGGAATTGGCTAGAAAGCTCAGATACTACATGTGGATATGTGGCGTTCCTCGACTGCAAGTCTGAATGGCTAGAGTGCACCAGGAAGTCTCAGAGGTAAGTTCAGTTGTGAATAAGATTCATGGTATGTCCAAGAAGATCATTCATACAACGCGTCTCACATGGCTTACACATGGACACGCACAATACTCTCAGTCCATACAGTTGACTTGCTATATTTGAGCTGACGCGTAGCTCTATCCAGTATTGAGGCAACAAATCCACAGGTACCTTATCCCAAGAGTCAGGAACATCATGCTCTTAACTATCTACTCGGGGCGCATGGGCGGTTTCTTAAGAACTAAATTCACTGAAAGCAGTTAGAGCATGTATCATGCCTAACAAAGAGAAATCTTTGCCTTCTTCCAAGAGGCGAGCGGTGACTATCAGCAGAAGTTGGCTGCAAGTTCTCCGCCTTTAAACAATCAGCAATATGCCTGTCGTATGGTTGGTCAAGAAGTCAGCTTAGTTACTCAGCCAAGTAGGGATTAATTGGGATTACAAGTAAACGGTTGCACCTTATTAGTTAGGCTGAATTGACTGAAGTGCAAACAAAATGCGCACTGCCACCGCCACGGTAACAAACATTAAATACAAGTTTGAATGAGCGCTTCTTCCGCGTTAAGATAACGGAAACAAAATTCCCGACGTTCCTTCTCGACTCGACAGTCAGCCATAGCTCTCCAACGTAGCCCATGATGTTCAATACCCTTCATGTACCCACGAACCTCACGTCCGCCTTACGCTATCTACGAAAGGAACTGGCTGGCAACTCTTATTCCACAATTTCCCATCATCCTGCCAGGCATCAAAATGATAGCAATTATCGAGGAATTTCGCTATTCGTCTTCTCATGATCAGCAATCTCCTTCAATGGATGCTCATTATAAAACCTCGATTACAAGTACCTGAAATGTTCATTCCATCAACTTTGATATTTCGACCGCTTGCAGCGTACGTTACTCCAAACTTCGGGTCGTTTCAGATGTAGGGATACTCAAGACAGTCTACGTGCGGTGATAGGCATCGCAGAAGATGTCAGAGCTGAACCGATGCGTAAGACTGCCTTTTTGATACGAAAGGCCTTCTCCAGTGTGCGGCTTGGGCTAGTCTTATTGCTGAGGTATCTGAAGCCAACATTCCTAATCGTAAGTCCATTCCTGAGTTCACTTGTCCAATGGATACAGTTGCCTCGTCGATATCGTTTATGTATTGTAGCACTACCGTCAGGTATCGGACAATCAGTTGGCCTGTGTCCTTTATACCATAATCTGGAGAAATCCCAGATACTTTGAAAAGAAGCAAATTAGATGACTGAGCTGAGTTCTGTACCAAATTGGTAGCATGTTTAGCCATTGGAATAGGTCGATTGACCTTCCTCGAGCCACTGTCTTGCGGCGAAGATGAAAAAGATACCATGCCATCATGGGTGCCCGACTGGTCAAAATCGGTTAGTCTATCAGCCTTGGATTTACGGAATTTCCTGACAGCACTAGATTTGAATCAACTAACGATTGCAGGACCCTTCGAGTAGAAGGGTGATCCAGGACGATTGTAAGCATCAATCATCAAAGGTCAAAGGAAAGCCACAATTCACAGATGAATCCACACCTAAAGGGGTTGGGTATCCTGAAGTTGGCAATACGAATACTGGCGACCGACTGTTCTGTGTTGCTAATCATTAATAAAACATGGTACTGAGGAAAAGAAAAATGGCATACCAATTGGAGATAGTTGGACAGGTGAGAATGGAAGGGAAGGGGGATTGGATAAACCTACGAAATGATAATAGACTGCGGCTAATCATAGTCATATAAGCCAGGCATCTTATAGCCTAATTTTACATCGGTAGTCAGCTAATACGTTTTGCGTCGTGGAACAATCGCTCTTAATACAAGAAGTACCATAGCTGAATTACCCCATCCCAACATCCGTAGCTATTACCGGGCTGTCAGCTTCGTCTCCACCATCACTCCATTCGCTTTCGTCGCTTCTATCTTCGGCCTTTACGTCCTTGACTGGCATTATGTAAGCGGCTGTGGATTTGGTTCCTAGAGGCATCGATTTGGATTTAGACGAGAAGAATGGGTGACTCTCAGGAAGATCTCGATTTGCAACCAGATACCCCATAGGAGTATGCGTGATATCAGATGACCGAGACCGATATGGAATCCATTCAGTTAGGAATTTCGAAAGTGATTGAGCGTTGATAACACTAAAATTGGGAAGGATATGTTTCCTCATGTGATGAACGTTATCCATGATCATCGAAGGTTGGGCTGCCTCGGCGACTTGTACACAGCTGCGTAGCTGCATATACTCATCGTAATGAAGATACAATCGACCGGCTATTAGACCAATTTCAATGTCCAGCCATGAGGGAATCAGAAGTTCCTGCTTGGGAGTCGGCACAGGATAGTAGGCAAGTGTACCAACCTCCAAAAGAGATCTCGTCAATGGGGGCGTGTATGTTAGAAGAAAAGTTGTGGGGGTTTGTATCCTGCGGAGTTTTGGGAGAAGAAGCTCAGCCTCCTCAGGAATAACAATCAGGGCTGTTGCGATGGCAGGTCTCCAGAGTACCCACTCAATTGGTCGCTATACATGTCTCGTTAGTATCTTTCGTCGAGAGTAAGTTGCTAGAGGACGTACCATAAGGTGTCGAGAAACATCGGGCTTCGAGGTTTGAACCGTTCTAGAGAACTCTTTCGAGAAAAACAGTTTTGAGGATGGCCCCTTCATACCATACTTGAGTCCGAGATGGGTATCGCCGATCAAGTTGAGTGCTGGGATCAAATGCATGCTAGCGAGGTCCACTTCAGACTTCTCACAAAATTGAACTAGGGCATCATCAAGACCTGGAAACACAAGGGCTGTGAGATGTGTAGGGTTCTGCTTCTCACGAAGCTGATGAACCTCAAATTCAACTTCTCTTTCTTGCTCCACCTCATTGAACACCGATGAAGACACTCGCCTATGGTACTTGACCATATCCATATCTATCTCATGTAACTCTTCAACAAACCTTTGTACACGTGAAGAATTGAATGGTTTCAAGCCGGTTGAAGGCGCTTCCTGCTTTGGCCCGTAAAGCTGTTCAAGTGTCTGTCCCTCTGGCTGCTGGATTTCTTGCAGGAGCTTTTCTCTCTTCTTTTTGTTCTGTGAAGTCTTTCTGAACACCAGTAAAGCATCTCTGCGTCTACAAAAGTCGAAACCTTGGGCGATGTACAGTGACATCATATTGTCACTGGCCTCGCAACTCTGTTCCAGGAGCCAGTGGACAATGTCAGTAGATTTCAGAGGTTTAGACGCTGCAGCCTTTTGACTGTGGGCGGAACGCAGAGACATGATACTTGTATATACCTCTGGGGGGGCAACAAAAGAAATTGACTGCGTTGTCGCGAGTTGCCTCAGTCTCATTGCAGCTATAATGGTTAGTATGATGTGATCAGGGGTTTGATCAACTTACCTTGCACTATCTGGTCCTTGGTCGAACTAATACCCAATGTCACAGCTCCCCGGGCATATTTTGGAAGCTTCAAGTCGGTCCCACGCGTGTGTGCCTCATCGATGTAGACTACGCACTCACTGAGATTGTCTGCAAAAGGACTAGCGAGGAGCGGCACTGGAGACCTTTGGAAACGAGCCTGTACCATAATACGGCTGTTGTCATCGAAATATACCGCGCCCTGGGCGTCGGGATAAACATCAAGCCAGGCCGCAGCAAGCTGGCGGTTCTCCATCTCAAGGATTTGGGCACCCGC
The DNA here is from genome assembly GCA_013396295.1 of Fusarium heterosporum. Classification (NCBI taxonomy): domain Eukaryota; kingdom Fungi; phylum Ascomycota; class Sordariomycetes; order Hypocreales; family Nectriaceae; genus Fusarium; species Fusarium heterosporum. The sequence goes on along the minus strand of JAAGWQ010000134.1, from coordinate 87,997 downwards.
GTCTATCAATATCTTGATCCCGTTGTTTCGAAGTAGTCCCAGTATTCCGATCTCGTTCAGATGTCTTCCCTGTCCATCAACAGCTTTGAAGCATTTTTGATTTCGCGTTTCCAGCAGATGTACCAGAACTTCAGCGTTGGTTTGTATGAGAGCGGGCAGATCGTCTTGACGAATCGTAAGTGGTAGGATATTTTTGTTGTCATTGGTTCCGCTAAAGCCTGTTGTCATGCCTTGCCTTTCCATGCTTTCGGATAGCAGGGGAATGTCCCAAGCTGAAGCTTGAAATTTGAGCCCAAACTGCTTGGCGTGTTGCGGAAAGACAAGATTGTTCATAAAATGGTTGACCATGCACTTCTCGTATCTTAGGAGTCGCCAGAGCATAGTTATCTGAGCCTCGTTGTCCATTTCCAAAAGATCCCAGTGTTCAAGACCTTCAGGCAGGTGTTGTGAGGACGTCAAGCGTTCGTAATGTGAGGAAGGATCCTCACAGTTACTGATAAACTGGAGACTCTGGAGCAATTGAGACTTGGTCAAGCCAGTATGATAAAAGCTCAAGCATGTAAGAATAAGCGCCGTATCTGGGTGGCCGTACTCCGCGGTTTGTGAAGGTATTCCCTTAGCTTCGAATGGCACTGCGATAGGAAATCTGTCTGGATGTAGGCCGTACTGAACATTCCACAACTTCTTGAGACAAAGGATCAGCAGCCGCTGGGAAATGAGTCCGTGTAGAAGAAAGAGGGTCTTTTTTCCAGAGGGCTCATCAGTCAACGACTCAGTAGCGCTTTTCCAAGCGGATGCAGATGGTTGAGGAGTTGAAAGTACCAGTCTAATGTACCTTCTGTCATCCAGACCTGTATCGGCTTTGAACCGGAGATATGAGAGCCGTCCACGACAGATATCGTCCATCAAAAGAGCGTTAAGATGATCTTCAACCTCAGGACGCAAGAGATGGATGATTGGAAAGCCCCGGTGTCGTCTCCATACATGTATCCCATCTTTGAGCTTGGACTGAAGTTGAGGTACATGGGATTCCACCAAGGATAGTATGTCTTCGATAACCTGCCACCGCTGAGGATGACCGTCAATCATGGTGGGTATACCACTCGGATATATCAATTGTGTTTTCGGGGAGAGAGTGAGATCAGACTCGTCGAGGACATCTCTGCTAGACAGTTCCAACCATGTTTGGATGTTCATCATTTTCTGCGCTTTCTTTATTTCTTTGTCGGCCAGCTTCTGGAGCCCACTCAGCTTGAAAGAGAGTAGGTGCTCTGGCAAGCACAACAGGACTCCTCCCGATACGAGAGTCTTCCTATGAAGAGTCTGGAAAAGCTCTAGAGCTTTGTCGTCGGTAGGTGACCGTCGGGCGAAGGGTACATGACAAACTTCTCGACCTACCAGCCCACCAAGTCGGCTTTGCATGACTTGTGCTGTCTGGAGGAGAAGGGCTCGAGGCACCACCAATCTGCACAGATGAGACATGTCTGCCAACAGGATCGCAGCCATGGGCATGATGCATGAAGTTTTGCCTACGGTGATAGTCAGTTACGCGTTCTATGTGAGATGTCAGTAAAATTTGCAAACCTTGGCCCATGTTCATCTGTAAAACAGAATTGGATATTGATGGTGGTGAAATGATAGCATGTGCTACTTCGACTTGAATAGGTCGAATCAACATATTGCTGTCGATCTCTAGGAGAAGCCATTCTGGATACTTTAGCGGATTCCAATTGGAGTGTCCCTCTGCCTCAAGGTTCTCCTCCAACCGTCTATCATCTTTTCGTAGGATCGCATCTTCTATGCGGAGGTAACGCTGAAAACACGCAGTAAGTATCCCATATTCCACTATCATATCAACCCAGAACTGAGATACTCGTGATCTATTGCCATTTCTTAACTGTTCAAGAATGGCAACTGGTGAGAAGCACGGCCAAAGTTGGCCTTTCGAAAGCCACGCGAAGCTTGGGTCAGCTTGCGAAACCAACTTCTCAATTTTATCTTGTTGCTCTCGCAGCAGCTGACGGAAACGAGTGATTTCGTTTTGAATTGAAGCCATTTGCGGTCTATCATCAAGTATACTTCGACTCCGCTGTGGTTGAGCCAAAGCGGCGAGTGACACTAGAAGGTCCTCCCCATAAGCCCGTTTTGAAGTGAGGGGTGAAGACGTTAGTCTCTGTATGAGTCCTCGGAGGATATTAAGTTCTGGTCTTTCAGCTACAGATAGCTCCGAGGCTTGACTGTGATTATTTGAACCGCAACTTCCAACCGAAGCGTGGACTTGTTCTTCCGACCGAAATTGACAGTGCACATTGGAGCTGTCGCAAGTTTCGTGCCTTGAAAGCAAGTCGTTCATCAAGACTTGAGCCGTTAGACGCTCCTTGGGCCCCTCCGAGTTCCATATTTTCAAACGTGCGGGTTTCGTACTCCATACGTCTTGATAAAGCTTTTGCTCCTTCTTCAATTGCACAAATGCCATCATATCTGCTGCACTCTCCAGATCAAGCAGATAGACAGACAGCTCCCAATTACACTTCAACCTTTGAAGCTCGGGGTGTATTTTCTGCCAGATTTTCTTAAGACTCAAGCTTTTAATGCCAGGGCCTAGACCTTTAACTGATGATTCGAACTCTTGTCTCGAAAGAGGTGGATTTGGCCACATATTGCTGATTTGGCAGATGATTCGTGACACCATCTGTTTCTCAGGATAGTCTTTGGCCACGGGGCCATTCTTGTTATGATAACAGGATTCTGGGAACGCTAGCGACAGGAATACATCTTTGGAAGGTTTCTCGAAATGGCAGAAGTTTGTGAACAAAGAATGGCTGGGTGGCTGGATCCGACGTAATTTGCTGCTTCTGAATAGTGCCACAAGCCACATCATGACGTTCATGTCAACATCGTCATCGAACGCTAACAGAGCTAGGGAAAAATGGACGTCATAAGTTCTCGCCGGGACGTTTTTATAAAGCTTCTGAACCAGGGGACCCCAAAGTTGTGGCGTCCCAGCGCCCAGGGTCGTTGCTAGATCAATATCTGATAAAGATTCCTTGATTCCCCGAAATGTGTTCCACTCTTCCAAGATTGAAGCAAGCTTGGGAAAGCGAAAGGGACCATTATCAGATTCCAGCATCGCACGAATGGTCTGACACACTCGGGAGCTCCTCATAGATGTCTTTCGGTCTAGGAGGGGGATTAAGCCATCTCTTTCTACCGCTTGGGTAAGGATTGTGGAATCAGAATCAAAGCAGACACGCTCATAAAGCTGCCTTTGGAAACGTCCTCTGGTTTGCAAATGAGCCACAGACACGTTACATGACACGCTCCCTTGCTGAGGTTGCGTCATATCGAACACCCCTAGCTCTCGTGAACGGCTTTCGATCAGAGAAACTAGAGGAGCTAGGTCTTCATGCTGGATTGTGGAAGTCAAATGTTGATCCCATCGGACCTTCTGATACAGATTGATGCCTGGGGGATAAAGAGTTCTTTCCGGTGATAAAGATTTGATGATAGATAGCATTTTCTGTGGAAATTCTCCCAAAGGAGTCCATGGCTGACTGCGAGCCGAGAGCAGACAATGACGAGCTTCCTCTGTTCCTGTTTTCCCAGTCAAGTCATCTGGTAGAGGAAACGATGTCAGAGCATGTATTGCCGCCTTGAGATAAAGAAGCAGTGGTTCAGGCGGGCAGTCCAGCCGGCCCAAGACAGAGTTAAGGGCGTACTTCGCGTACATTCCATCGTTAGAAATCTTGACGGCGATATGCATTCCCTCTCTCTGCCATTGAAATTCCCCGGTTGGGACAAGAACACTCCTTCTTCGAGGATTCTCAGTGTCGCGTAGAGTTACTCGACTGCGCAGCCCGTAGAGCGTCCCAATATCTTGCTGAGGATCTATTTCGGCCCGGAGCTGAGGGCAAAGTAGCAACCCTCTTTGATTAACATGGAATCGGATCTCTAAGCGTTTCATCTCAACGGACAACGGCCGATTCGCGGGTTGGTAAATAGTTAGCCTCTTGGTGTCTTCAAAATCCTGAAAAATACGACAGACTCTTCTCCCAATCTCCGACTTTGGCTCAACAAGACTGGTACCCACGTTTCTAGTGGCTCTCCGTTTACGAATGTTGAGTATCCAGTTTGATGGCTTACGTCTCCAGATCCGTGGTTTCCGGCGCATCTCCAGATTTCCGGTCTTTAAATCTAGCCAGTGCACGCAATCGTCAACCAAGTCTGCAGGTAGGTCCCAGCCCATGGGACCCTTCAACACAGAACGCGGGACGAATTGAAGGACGGATTCTCTAAAAAGAGCTTTGACGGTTATCCTACCATCTTTGATGCCAACATGAACCTGGTGTCCTTCCATCTCGGCAAGGATCTGATAGTCCAAGAGTCCAGATGGCCGTGTCAGCAAGTATCGCCCTTCAAAAAGCTCCCGCATAGATTCGTCGTCTCTGATCTCCAGTGGAAGCCTTCCTAAAGGTTTTCCATCCACTAGTAGGTGCCCTTGGAGTAAATGATAATGCACTCTCTGAGAAGCTATTGAGTCAATGGGGGCTGTCTCAGCTGAAATCCACCACGAGTTTTTACCTGTGAGTTTCTTCCACGGAGAGTAAGTCCGTTTAGCGACAACACTAGCATTGGCCCATGTCTCATCGATTGCCTTCTCTACCAAACGGTTGTCGCTCTCCACCCACTTCTGGACAATGCTCCTCATGTGATAAGAAGCGGACATATCTTGGGTAAGAAGACTTCGCAAGTGTGGAGGCAGTCTGTCTAGGCGATCAAGCAAGTTCTCCTGAAGAGCAATCGACGATCGAAAGAAAGATAATGGGTCTTCTCTGAACATAGTTGCTTCAAACTCCTTATGGCCTAAACAACCCCAAAATGTTTGGCGACATAGTAAAGCGGCCCAAAAAGCAAAGGTGGCAGCCTTACCAGCCGCATCACTGTCAGGACTTGATCTGACCTCATTCTGTAATTGGAGAATCCAGTGTGAAATGACAAATCGGACTCTAATCAGTAGTTCATGAGCCTGTTTTACAAATGGCGGTGGACACAGGTGATATAGCCGAAGGATCAATATCACAACGGTACTCATCCGATCGACCTGTCTCCAATTCTGGTCCATTGTATCCAACCAAGCCTCAAGTCGCTCTTTCAGCCTATCACAAAAACTTTCACTACTGAATACCCAGTGAGCTTCGCGCAGTATTCCTTCTTCCAACACAGATGGGCCGGCCTGAATAGCGAGACGATGGAAGAAAAGATTTGTAGCTCGGCTACTAAAGTCAAACTTGGGAGCTGCCATTTCCTTGAGCATCTCAAGCCAGCGTCGGCCTCGTGCAGAAACCCCTCGCTGGAAAGCATGGAATTTGTTACCAGATAGGGATTGAGGACACATTGTTTCGCTTGCTACGATCTCGTAAGAAGAGGGATGATGTACGAACACGTCTAGAACTCCTCTTGGCGACTCATATGGATCTGTGACACCTTGTGGAAGCCAGGTACCCAAAAGGTGCTGATACCATGGAACTTTGGGGAGTTCGTCCGCCCAAAGCCCTGATACAGTATCATAATATGACATTTCGGCCCCAAAACGATAGGTGACCTGGTCAGGCGTTTTTGGTAACTTCAACTTGCCATAGTGAGTTTGCTGGAATGACTTTTTGCGCGAAGCAAGCGTAAATGATGAATCCAGCTCTGGGGAGAATACCGCAAGATTGGTGATATTTTTGAGGAGCAGTTTGGGGTCGCCTTTGGTTCTTGAACGCACTGTGGTACCCAGAAGATACAACTGCCAAGTTGCTGCACGATAGGCAGTCAGGTACTCAGGAATAAATAGCTCGAGAAGAATAGCTGCTCGTTGAGCATTGCACTGGTCAGTGTCGATCGTTGGAAGAAAGTCTTCATGGACGCTGATCTTGAGCTTTTTTCTTTGCCAAAACTTCGGACATCTTCGACAACCTTTGGTAATCTTTTTGGACTGGTTCACGGTACATTGGCAAGTAAGATCATTCAGCGACTGTGTCAAGCTGTCGTACCTCTTCATCAGCCCTTTCAACTCAGATAGGGTTGAGTCTCGGGCCCTCGATGAAGCCTCATCAATCAGTGCAGCGGCCTTCAATACCAGACTACCAGCCACAGTAGAATACATATATTTGGCAGGAAAAGACGACCCTTTTCTTGGGTTATCGAAGATTGTACCTAGGCTTTTCTTGTGTGAAGCCACACGATTGCGAATGTGCTGCTGTACTCGCAACAGCCGTACCATCTCGTCCCTAGTCAACAGGCAAAGCACATCCAACGCATCGGGAATGAATAGAGGATGATAGTCTTTAAGTAACGGACATATGGAGGTTGCCGCTTCATCCATACTTGTCCAAAGCTCGAAAAGCCTGAGAAGGTGGCGACTCATTAGCACCGAGTCGTTGTTGAGGGTGTCTCCCACTTGGGCGAGTAGGTCTATGATACCCACAGACAGTGATTTGCAGAATTCTTCTGGTTTTTCCCGAGCGACAATAGTTCTCGTAACTGCCTCATTCTGACAATCCTGTAGGAAAATGTAACGGTCGGCCAGGCGGCCAACTTCGAGGACTGTCCCCTCCTGTAACTGAGGCAGATTCAGAGAGACTTTACGGGAGGGAGGTTTGGGCTTTTGCGACAGCTGAGACATCAGGAATGCACTGCTATTATCCAGTCTCATGTAGAGATCAGCGTCTGTGACGCGGCGCGGAAGAATTGGAATGCAGCGAGCGACTCTGGTCTTGAAGTCATCCCATCGTGACGAAACCCGTTCCGTTGCATACCTCACGATATCATCAAAGTCCCCCGAAATAGATGTGAATAATTCGTTATACAACGGGCGTAAAGATGCTGAACACGCTGCACTGTCCGCTTTGAGTTTGGCCATGCGGCGGCAGAGCTTTGATCGAAGCTGCAATATCATCTCGGGATGCAGGTGTCCAACAGAGTCTTTGAGAAGTTCGGCTAACATGGCACAAATAATGAACTTGTAATACACTCGTCCCATGCCGTCGTGTTTGTTGTCCAGCAACTCCCGTAGCATGCGTCTCAACGCCACGCGTAGAACCAGCCAGTACGGTGAGCGCCTCCAAGGAACCTCAGAAGAGCCCAATACAACGTCATCCCGGACTTTCTTACGGATCGACTGTACTTCGCAGCCACTTCCGAGCCCCTCCAAAAGTGACATAAGCATCTCAATTACTAGGGAAGGATCTGTAGAGTCGCGGGTTTCGGCAATTGATTTTCCGCCCTTGGACGCCTTCGCCGCGAACTGATCAAAAGATACACAGCTTGCCTGTTCCAGAAGCTGAGAAAGGTTTCTCAGAAAGGATGTGTCGTTGAAAACGTTGAAAGGGACTTGGACCGCACGATGGGGGAACTGCCACGTGAGACCATGCTTTGCTGCTAGAACATGTTTTACCGTCGCGGCAGTCTGAAATGCTTCGAAAATGACTGTTTGTTCACTGTTACATAGGTCAGCTGATATGTAATCACCTCTGAGAAAGGTTCTAAAAAACAGACACATCATTGGAATGGATTAGCAAAGCAGAATTCTGTTGAGTGACGAATACAGCGAGCCATATGTTCTTCTCACCACTAGCGATGCCTTGGAGTACATCTAGAAGTTCTTGACTGATCAGTTGGTCCTGATTGAGAACTGCTATAGCTTTCATAGAGCCGACTATAACATTCCAAGCATCCTGGTCTTCATCGGTCCTGAACTTGACCAAGGCGCGCTCGAGTCGACTTGCCAGATCATACGTCAATCCAGGATTCTCTGCATCGTTTCTTGTTGGTAGTTTGTAGGGAAGAACTACGTGATAGAAAATGGCTTGAAGTAACAATTCCGGTTCGAGAGATGTCGACATATTGGAGTAGTTGACCGCTGAGGAATCTGTTTTGTCAGATTGAGATCTTTTTGGTCGAGGTGGTAATTGGAAGGAGAGATCATGTTTTCTTCCAAGTGCGGTTGGAGACACAGAGCGGGGAAGCCATGTTGGTAGGCCTCCTGCAGGATACTTGATATATGTTACTTGCGAACAATACGAACGATGAGATATGCGGATGATTATTAATCCGGCCCGTTATGGTGTTCAACTGTACGTAGCCGGACAGTCAGGCGGCGTATCTGTCTGTAGCTGCAGGAGTATCTGATACGAAGTGGCCTGTTCAGACCGAAAAATAAAAGGATCCATGCGGCTTTGGTGTGAGAACCGACAATCTCTTCTTAACATCTACTTACGCTCCAAACCTGATGTGGCCTGTAAGTTTTAGAAAGGCAGAATCACATCGCTGGTAACATACCTGGAGAATTCTAGGGTAGGTCCCAACAGACTATCTATTTGGGGAAAATTAAAAACAATAGAGAATGTCAATAAGATATAACTTCTCTTCAAATCATAAATTGACATGATTGTGGAGGGGAGGGAACAAGACCAACGACCACAGCCACGTCAAGATTGCGAAGGGGAAAAACAGGTTTGTTGACAAATAAGTAATAGTAAATTCTCGAATTGCCTGTATTGTGAGGCAGAATGCAGATGAAAAGTGAACATAGCGAACAAAACATAAAGACAAAAGCTCATCTACTTCATGGTAAAGGTGGGCACACAAGCTTTCATGACATCTTCAAGGTTGATACGGAGAGATGTTGGACTGCTTGTTAATTAGCACTGATCTAAACAAGTTCAAAAACCCAAAACCTCTAATAATTTCTATTGCCAGCTCTTCCAGTAATGGTTCACTACTCCGCGCAGTAGATGTAATATATGCTATATATCGTAACCCTAATCTATTATTTTATCTATTGCACTGCTTTAGCAGTAACTTTATCTTGCTCAGCACCTCTGGTATTCTAAATGGCTTTGACACTAGGTCGTCCATGCCACTTTCTAACGCGGTTCTGATCTGTTCATCTCTTACATTGGCGGTGACTGCTATGACAGGCACATGCTCTTTAATGACTCCTTTCTTCTGCATCCTTCTAATTTCGCTCACACATTCTAATCCATCCATCTTTGGCATCTCGAGATCCATTAGAATTACGGATAGCTTTGATCCATTCTCCTTGCAGAAGTGTGTGCTTTTGAGAAACTCTAGGGCTTCTAATCCGTCATTCGTGGCACTAACTGTGCAGCCGGCTTTTCGAAGTTGGTTGACAAAGACTTTCTGGTTAATGAGATTGTCTTCCACGACATGGATGGTTAATGTGCGTGGGTCGAACGGTTTGCTTGATATTTCTGCCTTTCTCCTGGTCGAAGCGTTGACTGTATCAGTGCTTTGGCCTGACAGTTGAGCGTTTTTCTTCATGGAGCCGTTCGTGCTAGCCGGAGTCTCAACCAGTACAGGCTGACGGGATTCTCTGGTATTAGGAGGGTCTGATCGCCTCGCCTGTATATAAAACCCAAAGTCACTGCCCTTTCCAGCAACAGAAGCAACTCCTATTCGACCACCGTGCAACTCAGCAAGACGCTTCGAGATAAAAAGGCCAAGTCCGCTTCCACCAAACTCGGCGTGTGTTCGCGGGGTTGCTTGCTTGAACCGTTGGAATAGAAGTTGTCTCTCGTTATCAGATAATCCGCAGCCAGTGTCCTGCACCCTGTATCGCACAAACAGAGCTTCCCCTGTTCCCCATTCATCCGAAGAGACAACGTTGCCTAACTCAGCTCTAGTGGGTGCAAAGGCAAAGCCAGGACTGTTGGTGATTTTTGGTGGGTCTTTCGATACACCTACAGCGACTTTGATCCTTCGCGTGGAACACGAGGCTGTGAACTTGATGGCGTTTGTTATCAGGTTGATAAGAATCTGGAGAACTCGACTTGGATCCATGGCGACCCAAGTAACGGAGAGCTCTTCGAATTCGGGATAGATCTCGATCTCTAGTGTGATGTCCTTGGCAAGCATTTCCGATTCGAACATCTTGACAACTCTCTCGACCATCGTCTGCGGTTGACACACAATGGGGGTTATGACAAGTAAGTTGGAATCAAGTTTGGAGACAGTCAAAATGTCATCCACAATCAGTCTTTGGTGCTGGACACACAAAGCGATTGTCTGTGAGCTATCGAGACACGATTCGATGACTTCTTTCGACACTTTCACACCGTTGGAAAGGATGCCCTGCATTGCCGATGTGATGTCATCTGCGCATTGCAGAATAGCGCTGAGGGGGTTTCTCATCTCGTGGGACGTGATGTCAATAAATTCGTTTTGTTGTCTCCTCGTCTCCTCCGCTTCCTGTAATCGACGATTCTGCAGACCCTGTGCCCATTTTAGATGCGAGATGTCTGTTATGGATCCCATGATGGATCTTAAAGCCCCTGTGGATGAGAGTTCGGGATGTGCTGTGACTAAGATCCAGAGGTCGATTATTTCACCAGGGAAATTGATAGGATCCTCGGTTCCTTGTCTCAATTTGACTTCTCCAGACCACGGTAGTAGTTCTTGTGTTAAACGGTCCCATCCCTGTTCCATTATACTTCCTGGGCTTCCCAACATATCTACCCAGCTTGTGTCTGTGTGATTATCTCTGGTGTGACCCGTCATCTCGTAAAATCGATCATTTGCTTCTCGTAAAATACCCTCAGGGCTAGTAAGGAACATACCGAGTGGTGATAGCTCCGTCATCCTCCGCAAACGACTTGCTTGGAGGTTGATCTGTTGTGTCAGTTCCTCCTTCACCAGAGCCGCCGCTTCTGCAGCATCTCGTCCACGCCGTGTTTCTTCCTCGAATAAAATGATAGATGCCAAAGATGCCGCAAGCTGGTTGTTTAGGAGTGTGGCGAATGAGATGTACCCCGCATCGTATGGCCTCTGGGGATTCACACCAAGCACAAGGAAGGCCAGTACGTTTTCGCCGTTAGTCGGTCGCACGGGGAAGATGATTGCTTCTGTACCTGGTTCATCGAAGCCTCTCCATGTGATGCCCTGTAAAAGATCCTCCGGTAATGTTCCATCTCGAAGTCGAATAAGAGTTGGCTCTCGTGTCCGGATTGCTTCTCGGAAGGATGGAACGAACCCTTGGTAGCTTCGTTTGAGGTCGATCTGGTCAGGTGCAGCAGGGTGTCCTTCTGGTATACCAATTGCTCCTTCTAGGAAGCAGGACTTGCTCGAAATTGTGCTCCCAGAAGAACTGGACTGATGGTCAACTTCTTCACTCTCCCCAACAGAGTAAATCAAAGCAAAGGGAACATCGCGGTGGTTGTCTTCAAGACCATCCAAGACCCTTTTCCAGAAACTCTTGATCGTGGTGGCTCTCCGCAAGGATTCGCCGACTCTGTTAATGGTCGCCATCCGGCGTTGGCCCAAGACAAGATCGGTAGTTTCGAAGGGAGCGTTGTAAAACCCAACGATGCGGTTGGTACCGCCATATAGTGGTGTGAGCGACCAGCAAATGTGCATCTCCTCCATAAATCCTCTTCGATACAAAGCCAGCTGGTTGTTGTCGCTTCGGAAACTCACGCCAGTTCTCACAACTTCAGCAAAGGCCGCACCAAGCTGTGCACAAAAGTTAGCGAATGGGGTATACGAGGTAAAAGCCAGGATTCATACCACATCCCAGGCTTCTGACCAAGGACCGGAAGCACCAGTTCCTAGCATTGTCGGGTGTTTGTTTCCAGCGAAGTGGATGGCATAAGGCTCGTTATAAAGCATAGTCATGTCGTTGCCCCAGAAAATGCTCGCTGGATGTGGGTTGTTGATAACGAGGTTTGCAACTTGGCGAAGCTCTGGGGACCATGATTCCATTGGTCCCAAAGGCGTAGAAGTCCAGTCGATTTCTCTGAGAAGCTGAATGTAAGGAGACAAAATACCCTTGGGATGAGGGAGGGTCCAGTCAACGACTGCCTTTGCGGGTTTGCCTAGGACGATGAAGCTGCTACTCGAGCTGCCGGTATTGCGATCCGAACTGCCTTTAGAGGTTCCGCCACGCCAAAAATGTCTGAAGGATTTTCGCTGCTGTGTGGATGCTACCAAGGTTGTTTCTGTGGGTGTCGCTTCATGCACTGGATCTTTGATGACGCTGCGGGCGTCATCTTTCAGTTGTGGTTCCTGCTCTGATTTCTTAGGAATATCCAGCTCAGCTATGTCTTGAACCTTGACAGCGGATGTACTAGCTTGAGAGAGTACGCTCCTTGGCAATCCCGCCGGAGCAGAGTTATGCTGCCATAAGCGATTACCGCTGATCAATCTCCATCGTTTAGCGACAGTCGAGCCTGTCCAAAGCAGGCCATGAAAGAGACAGAAAAGTGGAAATACATCCTTAGAGTCGTCCTGCGTGGTTATGCCTGTCGCCCAGGACTTGAAGTCAGAGTAGGAAACAGCGTCCGCATGTTCATCAGCAACAGATTGGGCTTCTTCGCCGCACACAGCGTCCGAAAGGCGTTCATGGGTAGTGAGGGCGGTGTTCGAGAACACAGGCTGAATGGGTTTTGAGCGCAATGGGGAGTCATCGTCTGGGTCAAGGTCGATAATAAAGGTAGGGCGAGAGTCTGCATTGAGAATGTCTCTGATATTGAGTTTGCTGAGGTCGTCTGCAATGTCGGACTCCATGTTATTCCGTCCTTCACTTCACTCAAAGCAGAGAGAGAACTGATGACAAGGTAGAGTTGGGCGTTGCGGTGTTATTTTGTGGAGTGCCAAGGTACGTAGACAAGGAATGACAACTAGACTAGTGTAGACTAACATCTGGTCACAGACTTTTTTTTCGGTCTGACGTAACCTGATGCGGTTTGAAACGCGCCCAATCTGCTGTTTTCATGCTTTACATGGCTATGTGGTCCGTGACACACAGAGAGGACAAGATAAAGACTACTTGTAGCATAGAAATCGATATATCTATATATCTATGGAGTATTCTTCCAACCTGGGTTATATGCTTGATTGACAATAATAAAAATTCGTTAGGTTAAATCAATTACAAATAACGTCATGAATCTTGACAATGAAAGCCCTGTTTTGGGTGTCTGATCCCAAGCTAGTACCTCCTGAGCAGTACAACCTAACCGATTTGAACTTAGACCTCAAGTCGAACACTGTCATTGGCTTTTACCCCAGTACGGATGGGGAAGGATATCGACGATAAGCTCGATATGTTCTAGTCCTCTTATTTTAGCCAACCATAGCATCACATCTTGAACAGTAGCGAAGCCCAGCGGCAAAGCCTCTGAAGATGCCCCGTAAATGCACTGTAGTGTACCATCACTTGGTAACTTGCTATTCAATAGATGAGCTTTTCCCCTGTTGGCCCGAGATTCGCGTGACACCATGGGCAGATCTCTTATTTCTGTCGCACAGTTGAAACTTCCACTCAATATTCTATTCTCTGTGAAGACTGGAAGTTCCCACATATCCCATGCATCTAAAAAATTATCAATTCGAAGGCGCGTGCGATGAATACGCGATGTCTTGCTCACCCCGGTAACCGATGCTATGCCGAGTTCATCTCACCTCCTTATGAAGTGGCCGACAAACCCAGATCAACTGCCTGATCGGTATGGCTATGCCATCGTTAAAATAATAAATAATGAAGCACTTTACCTTTCTTGATATCCACATCAAGTATTTCTCACTGCTTTGTTGACGTTTCACTCGGTTCATTCACCAGTGGCTTGAAGTATTGTCCTTGAGCGAAGACTAATCATTAAATTTCAGCGTCGTTTGGCCGAATCGACTCAACTGCTCAATAAAAAACTGAGGTTTTCCTGGTTTCTTTCAGTCTTCAAACAGTCAAACAAAAGTCAAACGAAAGTCAAACTAACGGAATTGCTCTTCACATTCCTCTCGCTTCGAGTGCCACTCCCTATCCACCTTGCGAGCAGCAGCCGACAATTATCAGATAGCACATGGTTATCCTCCACGTTTTGGGACCACTCTAAGATTTTTTATGTGACGTGAGCGTCGGAAAGCTCTTTCTCTAGAGTTTTGATAGTCTCTACGGGGGTGTTTCGTCGGGAACATCCATGGATCCTCTGTCGCTTGACGTTTCAATACATCTCAAATACTAATATGGCACGTGCAAGATCTAATGTTTGAACATAACACCGACAGTTGATGGGCAAGAAGGTCCTCTATGTTGGGAGAGGCTTGCTAAAGCGTGAGATTTCAAGTATGTGATAAGGTCCATACACTATTCGAGTAACAAGATTCACGGCCGGTCTCGACGTCCTCGTCACGAAGGTAGGCCACTCCAATGTGCCATATTAAGACAAAGTTACGACTAGCACAGTGAATCAGAAGCCTCTGATACACATACATATACCCGGGGTTCAATTCCAATCCATCGAGACATTGGCACCAGAAATTTCAAGAACAAAACCATACCAACTACTTTTACCATCCAACTAAATCATGTGCAAGATAGTCACAGTAAGAGAGGTATGCCGAGGGTGTAACCGTGTCGTAACAGAGACTCCAGTAGTCCGCGAATGCGAGGCAGACGACAAAACACAATGCGAACAGGAATGTCTCGTCGACAATCAATATCTTCCAGCAAATGGGTGTCGGAAGTGCAGAGCGAGGAATAAAAGATGACTGGGCTAAGAATAAGAAAAGTTTCACAGTTTCTAACAGGGAGAAATGCCATTATAGGTAGATCTTAGAAACATAATACCATTCTTTCACTAAAATTGAACCTAATATTCAGAAGAAACTATCCAAACATCAACCCTAACAGAAAACGATGAAGAAAAGACTATGAATATATATACCTTAATCTTTCTTCTAACCTACAAGACCTCTAACATCGCCTAACGCAAGCTTTGCTGGATAGAACACGTGCCTTTAATGCTGAGTCTTCCTTATTGTGACATCATGAGGGGCTATATAGTAACCGTCGGTACGTTGATGCATTTAGTTCTCCACTCCTGTAGATCGTGTATGGGAATGATTGGAAAGCTGATCAACGTAACGTTGAGTATTCGGTGCTTACGTTATTATGCTCTGACGGCTTCACAGGTAGTGGACACGGGCATAATGTGAAAACCGCCTGCAAACTGAAATTCGTCTTCCATTACCCGACAGCAGACGTGGATGGCTTGTTTCATGATAGGAGAGGCGTGTCCAGGGAAACTGATGTTTGAGCGGGTCGTAAAGGATAACTGTTTTGGGAACACCGAAGTCAATGGGTAAGGTATAGTGCTTCGCAGTTTGGTATAGAACTAGAACAGGAAAGGTATGAGTATTATGATCTTATAGCGTTGAGCGAAAATTTGGCTGCGATTGGATTCTTGTTACAGAAAACTAAACTCTCGCGATTCCATCATAACCTTCGCAAATGGGATGTGAGGACGGCTTAGATGTACCTTCAAAGGTAGGTCTCGAGGCTGCGAATACTACTAGGAGGATTGAGGCGCCAGGCCAAAGTGTCCTCGGCTATAATATCATAGATATAAATAATAGTGTTTAGAGGTTAAAAGTAAAAGAAATCTAAGAACGTTTCAAAACACATTTCTATCGAGATTCGCTTGGTATATGGGGTCTGATTAACTACATGATGAGAGACAGAGAGCGCTTAACAACTACCAATCCCTCTTCTCAAATCTCATATAGCAGTCTTTTAATATAGCTAGGAGTTTGGAAGAGCTCAAGGATGGTTTTGAAAATTTATTACAATGCTATAAGCTTAGCTTTGTTTATTAACTGAATTATGCTAGACGATTATCAGGTTGTCTGAATGCTGCCAAGTGGTCTTCTCGAGTGTAATAACTTATATGCTCATTGCAATGTTAATCTGTATGATTTAATAAACTTGAAGAAAGCTTATAAATCGATTGCTAAAAACCTGTAATTACTCCCCGATTCTTAATTTCTCTTAGTATAGATAGTGGCTTAGTGGCCTGGAACCCTTAGACTATGTCCTTTGTTCTGTTTTGCTGGATGTGTACTACATAAGACGGGGAGAAAAGTTGGGGAAGTGTCAAAGATAGTTTTGACGGATTTAATAGTTTAGCGGAGTTACTTCAATCTGTGGTTCGTGCATAATCTGCATAGTCCGCACAGTAGAGCAGAGAAGACGGCAGTTGAAGATAAAGGGCTGATCCACCACAATTGGTTTGAGCCATATACTTGTGAACGACTTAGCAAACCAATTGCCTCCTTCGGTTGACTAGTCGATATCGGACTGAATCAATGTCAAAAGAGGTTACAATCCTGACCCGCAGGCGATAGATATAGCTGGGGACTGGCGCGCTGGCGGAGTATGTTTTCACGTGAGGGCCAGGACTAAGGTACCCTTTCACAAACAGGTGAGTACGTGAGTGTACCATTGATTTGAAATGATGTTGGTGCAATCAATTTAAGCGGTCTATTCGTTCTACGAACAAAACGGAAGCTCAAAACGTCTATCAATAATAGGTGCCTGTGGAAACATGACGAGTCCAGTGACATGAAAACATGCTCCCGTCTGGTCCTGGTTCATTCTGGCAGCGCTTGGTTTGAAAGCACAAGAGACTATAGAGACCTAGGCTAGTTCGACGAGTACTGGAGGCTCATCAACTGGTACAGCCTCGCCATGCATGATGCCATGAACGTATGCGCAGTGAACGACAAAATGCGTTCCGTTTATAGCCTGTCGAAGGATTATTGGGTACTGCAGGCCTGCAAGTAACCATACCCCATCGCCAGTCTGGATCGGGCCCGAACTGACGCCAAGACGGCCTTCACTAGTTGCAAACAGGACCCGGTCACGCAAGTGTGCAGACGCAGTAGGCTCAGGCACCATGGAACGAACCCAATCTCTGAGGGCTTCGAGTCTCGACGCGACAAACCGAAAATTCTCCTCCTCTGCAGCCGCCGTCCGCAGCTCATCAACCAGTGCCAGATACTCGCGCCAGAAGGGTGGCTCGAGACGCTCAGATGAGTCAATCGGTGTATCGCCGTTCAACTTCGAAATGGCGGAGAAACAATCCAACACCTCCGTGGCAGCACCAATCGGGTCGGAGACTGCCACCACCTGATTCTTGAGCATCAACGAAAGTTCAGCTTTGAGTTTGCATACTTCGCAGAGCCTCTTATACCCCATATCACTAATATCAGGTCCATTGCAGGTAGAATTAGCAACAACGGCTTCGGTTTTCTTTGCTAACGGCAGAAGCAGTTCATAGACAACGACACTGACCAGGTTCGTCATTTTTTCCTGCAATTTCTCTTGCAATATGTCCCTGAGTTCTGCTCCGAACCGAGCTGGGATTGGATATTGCGCCTCGCTTTGATCAAACAGCAGTGTTCGCCAGAAGACTTCAGACCGATCTTGAGGGTATATGCGGCCATCTAGGGCCATCTGCCGGTCAGTGCTCGCCTGGGCCACGATATGAGTTGTCTCCGGAAGACAGGATAGGACATCCAGGAGCTCTGCGAAAGTTGCCTGAGAGTTGTGACCCCCACTTGGAAACACGCTGGCTCGATTCACTGTGTCGATTTGGTAGCCATTCACTACGATGTTGGAGTCTTTGAGTGCTGCTTCATCCTGCTTGCCCATTCCTCTTGAGGCTTTGTAGTGCTTAGCCTGCGCGTTGAACAAGTTCTCATGGTCCATTCGAAGATCCAGAGCCCAGGTTGGCAGTTCGCTGGGGAAATCATATCGTTTTTCTCTTTTGCACAGAATACGGACGCCAATTTGCTTGAAAATAACCTTTGATGCCTCCAGGTACACTTCAGAAACCGTCTTGTTGTAGTCCGGCGTTGATAAGACCGCAGATCCGTCTTCATGGCGGAACATTCCATGGAACGCATATACTTTGTCTCGAGGATCGGAGCATTGAAGGCTCCGAAAGAAATCGATTGTGATCTCGTAGACCATGCGGGTCGCGAAGATAGACTATCAATTCAATTAGCTGGGAACTCTCTACTTCTTGTTCTTGAGATTCGTGGGATTGTTCACAACATACCCTGAGCACAGAATAGTTCTTGGGGTCGTGATCGACCATGGCTTGAAGGACGGATACATGCAGGATTGAGCCGTCCGGGACGGCCTTCTGGTGGTCGTGGTCTTTTCCTCCGGAAGCATACAGCCGGTTGGGGATACGTTCCCCTATTCGAGCAGCAAAGCTGGCTAACCAGTCACTGCTATGATTGTCGTCCTTTTTGTACCACGGGCTGTGCAATTGTCCGCAGATCATAACCTGCATTGAGCTCTTCCAGCCCCGCCCCTGGACTTCGTCGAAATGGAAAGCAAACTTTAGGGGATTAATCAGGATATCTCCACAGATCAAGACGGCATTGGAAGACAAAGCCCATTCCTGCATGATCCAAGCTCTGGTAAACCACGATCGACTGACTAGAAGGTACCATCCTAGCAGCTGTTCCGTGGTTGGTGCCTCCAAGCCCAGATCAATATAGGAACCCTCATCGAAGATGTCGAACTTCTTGCTCAGCGCGCGTCAAACCGCCCCCTTTTCTGACCTTCCTAGTATGTCTATAACGTAGTCCAAAGTTTGTCGCGTCGTTGTCCACCCTTGATCAATCAGCGGCTCATTACCCCCCAGCCACATAAGCACACATCGACAATCTCCGTAGATCTGACTCATCATCGAGATCTGCTGGCCCTTTTCGTCCAGATTATCTTGATTAATGCAAATAGCGTCGACCCAGATGTAGAAATGGTCGTGTCCCTGTGGCTTATACTTTTCGCCATATTGTGCTGCCAATGAGCCACTGGCGAAGTGTACTCTCAGACTGACTATAGCTGTATACAGATTTGTGGATACAGAGACCGGGTTGCTGTCACAGTAAATCTCGAAGGCGGGAGCTCCCCAGTGCGCATCTGACAGCACATCCTCTTTGCGAGTGTGGATGGTCCGCGGATCTCCCCATGTATAGGACAACGCAAAGTAATCCGGCTGATCACGAAGGTGAACCACATGCAGAGAGCATCGGACAGGCTCTTTTAGGCTCTCTGAGCCCCCCGACTGTGGCAACTCGACTCTTAATACGCGAATAGACATATCAGTTGGTAGCGACTCGTAGGGGTATACTCTACGTGGCCTGTTGAGACAACCCGGCGGAGGTTGAAGTACTGGCAAAGCCACTGCCTGTGAGCTTTGATCTGAAAACGAACTGACTAGGATGTCCTGTTCCCTTAGACCTTGACTGATCTTGATCATCTCAGACGCTGTTGTTTTCTGATCCTTTTCTTCACGCTGTTGCTTCAGCAGTTGCTCTTCCGTCGCGGGCTGTTGCTTTTCGGCGTCACATCTTACATCGACATCCATCTCCCAACTATCCACATCCGACTCACGACCAGCCTCGACTTTTTCAATTACGCTTTCGGGCACCATTTGGACTTGGTCATCACCCTGTGGTGGGGTATTTGCTGTTTGACTTTCCACGTGGTATTCTCCTTCCAGCTTGTGACGATCGTTATCATCGCCAGAAGAAGAAGAAGCAGGGTCGTCACTATCTTGATCCGTAATATCATTTGTACTCGGCTTCTTTTCGACCAGGATCCTCATCATCGCGGCCGTCTGCAGGGCTGTCCCACGAACATCTCGAAATTTGGTAATGGCTTGCATGTCGCTCAGTGAGACACTGGCATGAGTCATCTCGAGCGCCTTTGCGAAGTGACGGCTAGCTACTCTTTGTTCCAATAAAAGGCCGCTACTGCTCGGTGGTTTTGAACTATGCTCAATTGAACATGCTAATGAGGCTTGTGCGTACAGGTTCCTCAAATCGGACCCAGTGAAGTCTTTTGTCATCGTCGCGAGACTGTTGACACTTATATCAGGATCAAGTCTCTCTTCTCCAAGAATCATGCGCAGAATGCGGGCACGCGCTTCAGCATTCGGGAGTGTAAACTCGATCTGATATGGTAAGCGGCGCAAAAAGGCACTGTCAAGGTCAAAAGGTCTGTTGGTGGCTCCAAGCACAAAGGGCGCGTCGTCTCCCTGCCTCAGCCCATCCATGCTCTGGAGGAACTGGTTTAGCGCCTGGCGATGCCAACTGCTGTCATTGTCCGAACGGCGGAAGAATAGGGCGTCAACCTCGTCGATGAAGATGATGCAAGGGGAAAGCTTCTGACCAAGAGAGAATGCCGCGGCGATGGCTTTTTCTGCTTCACCGATCCACTTGGAGTAGACAGTGGACGCGTCGAGGGTGATCATGGGTGTTCCCGTCTTCTTCGCGAGAACTCTTGCGAGCAGCGTCTTTCCCGTACCGGGTGGTCCGTAGAGCAGTGCCCCGTTGACTCTTGAGTTTCGAGACACAGCGGATGCTGCCGAAGTCGCAGTCTGGCTGACAAGCCGTGACAAATTTTCAAGGAGACCTTCGCCTACGTCGATGTCGTCCTGTTTTCCCTCTAAGGAATCTAATGCCTGATATCAGCTCAAAAAACACATAGCAGGTAGTTCTCGGATTTGGACAAGGGTGGGAGTTACCAAGGTCAACAATGTTGGATAGGAGTGCTTGTTCTTGTGCGTTACAGCGGGGCAGAATCGCGGCTATTCTCTGTCGCCAAATTGGCTTTATTTTCTCTTCATCTTCTGAACTTTCTTCTGTCTCTGTGGGTTGACTTTTCAAAAGGCCACGGCTTCTTGCGGATAGTTCAGCACGAGTGAAGGCGGCCTCCACATCTGTCATACACATCGATCTCTGCCTTAATCCTCTTCCCACAGCATACGTTCGAGCAATTTTGTTGACGATGATTGCTTCGTCTTGGGCTCCCGGAAAGAAGTACTTCAGTTTGTTAATGGGAAGACTCGTGGTCCAGTCGGACTGGGCCTCCAAGAAACCCGGAGGACACGGTGATATCCCTGGCAAGTTCTGACGCAGATATCGTTTGAAGGACTGGATGTTTGCCGTCACTAAAGACGGCGGCCAACTTTGCGCTCGTTGTTTCGGCCACTCCTTCGGGACGCTATGGGGTTCGAGTACAAAACAAGACATGTCCTGGTCTGTAAGCTTCCTTCTCACTGTTTTAAATGGGCAGTTGTACTCGCCGCAACACTCGCCATTCTCGTACTCGCAGAGATGGCAGGAACAGCTCATTTTAAGCCAGGCTATCTCCGTTTGATCATTCGTCACCGTGGCATCTTCTTCAGCCTCCGTGTGAGCAAGACCCATTACAAGTGTTACCCTTTGTCCATCCTGTCTGCGTTGGGAAACTGCATCCCTGATCCTGCAAAGAACCCTTCTTTGCAGGGTCAGCGAGTCGAATGACATGTCGCGGACATAGAGAATGATACTAGGACTCTCCTCTTCCAGGTTCATTGACTCTCCAGCCTCCATCTTTGCCGTGGCGGCATTCAAGATAGCAAAGATTGCTTGCGTATTTCGATCAGTGGCGCTCTTCTCTGCATGGCGCCTCGACTGGTTCCCAAAGAAATATTCAGTTGCATCACTGATCAGTTTTGTGCTGTCGTTGCCGTCTTCGTGGCTATGCTCTGGATGCTCCTTGTGGTAATGATTCCTTTGGCGCAAGAAGTCCACTGCAATATCCTCCAGTTCCGAGGAGGTCAGAGTGATGATTGAAGAGCCGACCTCTCGAGCCATGGTGACGACAACTCGATCAAGTAAATCGTAGCCGAACCGCATCTTGCTCAATAAGACAATCCCAAATTCGCTTGCTGTCGGCGTAGGCGTGATATGCAGTGCAGCTGTCATGTCTAGCACGTCCTCTATCGCGAGCCGTTCGATGCCGAAGTGATCGCTTGTGCTTTTACTTTTTCCGTCCAATGGAGATTTGGACTCCGGTGGGTTAGGAATCGCATCATCGACAAGTTCAAGGCATGGATCCAGCTGTTGAAGCTCAGCCAGCGTTCTGACGTTGTCGAGGAACCACGGTGGCACAAACGGACGGAAACTACCAACAGATGCTTGCTTATCCCAATGACTAATTGTATCGACCTGTGACGTTGCAAGGCCTGTCGAAGATTGAGACATTGTAGGCAAAGACGTTTGTTTAGTCAGAACGTCTTCGATGCGACGGGTTCTGGTCGAAGTTTCTGGTAAGCGAATGCAACTTGCTGCATTAAGTAGTCAGCACATTGTGCGGGGTTCTAGGCATCACACCTCATACTCGTTAAACTAAATTGTGCTGGTTTGTTGAATATTCAATAAATTATATATCTATTTCTTACTATTAAATGTAATTCCTTCCAGGTTTTAATGTAATATAATGTGATATAACAGAAAAAATCTCAGCTGGCTTTGAAGAGGGTTCTATTACTACTATAGTTAGCATTTATCATATCCTCTTGGCCCACGCTCCACCGCCGCTTCATATCCACTTGTCTAGTCTTATCTGAATTGTATCCTCTCTTCCTTCTCAGATCACCAGGTGGACTGAGGTCAAGTTGTGCTGAGCTTATTGGCGGTGAGCTGTCCGTTATCAATAATATTTGATTCGATACTTAATCGTAGTCATGGGTCGCATCTCTCTGGCTTTCTCGGTGGGTCCCCCGATATGTTTTCTCTGCTACCGTTCGCCAGCTGGTGATGTTTTCTTGAGTCAAATCTAATATGATAGACGTTTTAACGAATGAGGGATTATACTCTTAAGCCCTACATAAAAGCTGGATTCCGCCATCCGCGCTCTTCTCACTCGTCGCCCTGGGGATATAAGGTACTGGTTCGAAAGGAGACATAGCCCCCAAATTTTAGGAAGGTGTGGGCGGCTGAGATACAATCATCTCCTCGAAACATGGCATCCGCACTGTCAGATGTTCGACACAGCATATATCGTAGTGATGACGTAGTGACCTCGGGCCTATCTCCCTGTTGTTCTGAGCTTCTTTGTCGTGATACTCAAAGGTTACATGGTAAGATACAGGAACATGCATCTTTGATGTCTCAGGATGAATCGACAAGAGTCGAGCATCAAAAGTCCCGTGTAAATGACTTGGCAATAAAATGCCGTTCTTGACCGATCATGTGTGTTGCTGGGCTGCACGAAGCCGTTGATGACTATATGAGTTTTGCGTCTCTGGGTCCTCGGACGTCGGGCATGTGTGACAATGCTATTGGGGGACAATATGTTATGCTTGGATCTCATGCCCGATATTTGAGTCTCGAAACCAGTTGCATCCTTTGCCAGTAATAGCGCAAACATAGTTACTACTGAGGCAAGACATTTGGAATAATGTCATCTCCTTCTTTGCATGTTCGACATCCGTTCCGGAATCAGAAGGAGTAGCGACCTCAGTTAAATTGGTATCAGCACCACCTGAAATATGCCTAATTAGTGGTGAGGTCCCGTAAGCAGATCGTATTGGTGACTTGCTCGAGGATTGTGACCCTCGGGTACAAACTATTTTGTGGTAGGAAAGTTGGGTAAGCCTTACAGCCTCAGATGGCTTGTTGATAAGGAGATATCTAGGTTCATGGCCAGAGACGGTATTAGGATATGGTATGCGCGGTCAATTGGTAGGGTTGACAATTGGTATGATAGCGGGACAGAGGCCAAGAACAGACACCCAACATACTTTCGACATGGTTTGAAGTACCTCAGTACTCTATTCTTCAAAATTCAAGTCTACTTCTTGTTAAAGATCGAAAATGGAATCGATTGCAAAATAGTCAATCTTAGACGGCAGTAGTATTGGGTCTTCTCCAAGAGCGCAGACGACTCCTGCAGGTCATGCCATAAGATCGGTTTTGGGCATCTAGAAGAGTAGCTGGCTGGCCATTGTCCAATGGAGGTAAGTGCTGTTTAGGCGCAGCTCTTGATGTTTAGTGGTCTCAATAGTCGTCGTAGAGTTTTTCATTTTCGTTAGCCACGTGCTCCAGAGTGGCAATAATTAAAGGGCTCAGTAAAACCACAGACTAACAAGCGATTCTAAGGAAAGCCAAGTTGACGCCAATCTCGGGTAATCCTTAAGCTTGTTCTTAGACTGGAGCACGAAAACCACGTTTGAAGAGACCCGATGCTAAGCAATCCCCACGATGCCGCCACCCAGAATAACTACTAGAAGTCCTCTAGCATCACCGTCATCGCGAACTCCAAATCGGTGGGGTTTGGCCTTGACATCATTATGTCTAGCGTTGAAGCCCTAATACAGCATAATGACGCTCAGACAATAGTCTATGATGTCATGATCAATCATCACCATGTCTATGACTATCAATATTTGTACTACTTGTAACCCTAAACTTTTATTACCATAAGCCATTCAACCACTGATTATACCAGTAACTCATTATTAAAATTTCATTTATATCATGTCCATCCTTCGATTTACCAACAGCCACGGTCTTTTGGCCCTACGCCAGGTCGTCGCGCGCAGCACAATCAACTCCCGAGCCCCTCAGGTCTTCCAGAGGAGCGCATATGCGACACAAGGCTACGGGGACAACGAGGGAGACCCAGTGGGCTCCAATCCCAAGGATCGGGTCCCTAACTCACGAGCTACTCACGAAGCGGAACACCCAGGCCCGTCTCCCCCGGCCGATAAAGCAAAGCAGGATAAGACGGGCCCTAAACAACCAGAGGATGCGAGCGCCCAATCCGGAGGATCACGGTCCAAGGATGCTATCGAGAAAGGAAAGAGCCCAACAGCCGGACGCATCGGGGGCAAGGAATAATTTGCCAGCCCACATCTGGCTACCATGATCGCGTTGCGATTGACTTTACAAATATTATTATTCGTAGAGAACGTCTCAAAGCTTGATATAATCAAATACTACATCATCGACGACTCTCCTCTACTCTTGTTAGGGGTCTAGCCCGGTAGGGGTTCTATTAGAAGAATAGGTGAAGGAAGAGTAGCAGGTAAAGATATAAGACGAAAAATGAAAATTAAAATAGGCTGGTCCTGCCATGGCCTAAATATTGTTACAGATATTACCATTCTCTATTTTCTTAGCTGAGCTAACGATTCAGCTTTGTAATCGATGCGGTGAAAGCCTGGTGAGATTCTTGTCAGAAAAAATAGATGCATGGGGTCACGTTATACTTTATTTCGGAGGAGAATGAGTAAGAGAAAAAAAAAAACATCCGAACATCACATGTATATTATGACATCCTGCTATAGCCAGATTATTAAGTCCCTATTTCTCTTTCAACTCTTATAACCACCAGGTAATTCAGCATGACTCTCCCCATACAACTCGGGGGGGTTTCCTCCATGTAGCTCGTACCTCACCTCGTCGTGCGGTTTTACCTCAGGACTATCAGCCAGTGGTACCGAAGGCTTGCTGTTCTTTCTCCTCATCACAAACCAAGCAATAAGGCCGATAATCCCAATACCGCCAATGATAGATCCAACCGCGATGCCAGCCTTAGCACCGGTGCTAAGAGAAGCTGTTGACGAGCTTGTCGAATCACAAGAACCGAAATCTGACTGGCAGCCTGTTCCACAATAGTCTAGAGCCGAGTTAGCATATTTTATAACTAAACAGGAAATACACGTCCTCAACCCGAGGGCACTTACCTGAGCTTCCGCCACAGAAACCCTTTGCTGAACAGCAATCGCCAAACGTACTGTCCTTACAAATCGCGCTGATATTCGAATTAGAGCCACAGTTACCATCTTCGGAAATAGCGCCGAGTGCCGTTGATGAGGCTGCTGTCGAGGTTGAGGTACCAACGGCAGAACTAGTTTCGACGTCTGTTGAAGAGGCTGCTGCTGAGGTTGAAGTCTCATCAGTCCCTGTGGTGGTCAGGCTGGTGGTCAAGCGAGTCTTTTTGGTGGAAGTCGAGGAATCATCTTTCTCATCAACAGATGAACAACTACCGAACTCGCTTTGGCACCTATTTCAATCCAGATGTTAGTGACATCCAATAGAAATCAGGCAACTGTACTTACCCTTCACCACAATACGTGGCATTTTTACCACAGTATCCCTTCAAAGAGCAGCAGTTTCCAAACGTGCTCCCTTGACATGTAACATTGCTCGAGGAAGTGGCACCGCATGATCCCGAGATACTAACAAGCTGCCCACCCGTTGACGCGCATTTGCCAAATGCCTCTTGACAGCCCTCGGAGCAGTATGCTGAAGTCTTGCCGCAGAACCCTTTCTCGGAGCAGCAGTTACCAAAAGTCGATGTGAGGCATGTCGCGTTGGTATCGGAATTAGAACCACAGTTACCGTCTTCGCTGGTGGGGTTTGATCGTGGTAGGATGAGCGAGTTTGAGCTGGGACCGGTTAGGGGTAGTCCAGACAGGGGACTGACGAGCTTACAGTGCAAAGCCAAAGCCACGAGGTAATGAGGCTAACGCCGATGAAAACAAACAAAGAAAACACAACAGCGAGAACTCCATGGCGAAGAGTCGCTCGTTAGTAACCGTACTGGCAAACGACGCAGGAAAATCCCCTCAACGTCCCAGCAGGGCACAATGCCTTTATGATGGCCCACTCTCCCAAACGACGGTGGCAGAGTACCAAGGCTGATACCCCTGACCCACCCCAAGTGTCTCCGCCTCCAAGGTAACATAAGCGGTCGTGACAGCTGGCGTGTCTTCTCACGACGGCTGAATGTAGTATCTATAATCTTTGCAATCTCCAGTCATAATCAGCACCTCGATGCCTGTAGGTCATTTGAGTCGCCATTCGAAGTGAAACACCAGCTTCAACATAATGACCTGTCTCAAAAGTCAACAGGAAGCCCAAATTATGCCTTAACGCTGACAGTCACACCATGCTCTTGATTTGTCAACTACCTGGAGAAGAAGTGGATCTGCTGTGAACGCTTAGCTCTAAAGAGGGTGGCGGTGTCAGCGCTAAGGCACAGCTTAAACAGTCAATCAATCCTGATACCGAAGTTCCTTGACAAGACACCAATCACATCGATCAACGTCTAGCTAGTAAATTGCCTTGTCTGTGCCCCGTTGGCACATGCTTCTCATTTCTTATTACCCGGTGGAAGACCCACTCTTTGAACGGATAGACCCGGTAGGGCTTCCAGTAGGTCAGATTTACGAGTACTCAGCTCAGGTTCTAGCTCTTTCATCAGTGATCCGAGCCAAGATCATCCCCTAGAATCCCGGTATGTAATGAGTGAGTCGCGTCCGTTTTTAGCATCTTGCATTATCTTCCCAGAACAGAATCGAGATTAGAATCCCAGAGCTCGGCAACGCAGGTATCATTGGTTGCATTTAAGGTGTTCGCTTCCAAGTAAACCTCTTACACTGTGGCTTGAGCTGCTCGGCTCTCGGAAGTAACCAGAATATGGGGCTTCCAAAATTTAGATCGCTGTGGGGTAAATAATGGTTATAAGATTAGCCTTGACGTTAGGTGGATGCTCAGTCTCAGTTGTGGTCATAGAATTGGTAGACATCTCGGTCCCCGGACGCGGTCTCCAGGTCCAGGGTAGGCCGAGATCACGGAATTGTCGTGCTGATGATTTGGCGGAGCGAGTGATGGACAGCGTTATTACTGCTGGAAAAAAGATGAAGAAATTCGCTATTTTGATCTATCCCAGAAGAAAGTTCAACAAGGTCAAATTCAAGCCAAGCAATATAGGTTTGTTATGAATACCATGAACGCTGCCAAACACCACCAGATGTCATATTTTGTGTAAAAACCCCTCTCTTTTAGTGCGTAGTTACGACCTCCTCTCAGTCCTTGTCCACGATAAATATGGGTCAGTGGATTGTAAAACGGTGAAGGTAAGTCCTTAATTATAACGATTCTTGAGGTAGTCGTGATCGTGATCCAAGCCACTCGAGTAAGCACAAAAGTAGACTTATCTAGTACAATCGCCATGTTTACAGCGGCCACTCCGAGTTCCGGGTTTTTCCTTTAGGTGATGTTCTCACGAGCAGTGTTCGTTTTTTGAACCATAGATGGGACAATGTCGATCTCGGTTTTCATGTAGAGTAATTATTCTACTGCCGGACACAAGAATATCAACGTCCGTCTAGGTGACCTTCTATATAATACACACGTAGCTGAAGGCAATTGTGGTTGAAGTGGGAACGTTCTTAACGGTCTTGAAAGGGAGAATAGTGAAGCAAAACGCTGGCTTTGCTGGGCCATCAGGAGCCTCAGTACAGAAGGCTGAAGAAATAGAAGAGACTTGAGAACAACTACATAGCGTTGGGAGGATGATCAATGCGAAGGAGAATAAAAACCACCAGGTGCTTAGTAAAGTCACCAGGCCAGCTTGATTCTCCAAGTACCCATCCTAAGTAAGTAAATCTAGGAGAAGTAGAAAAGCGAGGGCGCAGTCCATTTAGGTACGTATCCAAGTCATTTATGTATTATCTTGTGTAGTAGAGATGTCAACCGACCTAGTCCCAGAAACCCTCGTCAACAGAATTTTATTACCCGACCTACAGAAGTTTAATCTAGAAAGCCTCTCGTGACTCCGATGTAACGTGGACTTAGCTAAACCAGAAGAAATCTCCTTTTGTCAATTTCTGCGATTGTAAGAGTAAATTAGGTGACAAAGACACGACTAAGAGCTTGATGAGTCCGTTAGTTGTGCTGCTAGTGATGAATCTGTGTTTTTCGCTCAGTCTAGATCGCCCGAGAAGTGCACAAACCTTCGACCACGTTGTAGAGGTACTCAAAATGATGTGTCTCTTTCATCTTACCTACTAACAGCATCCTAAAGGGGTCGATTGAAATTCTCCACTGACGTTGGCGCAACGTTGACTTTACATCGCCCTCGTGTTGAAAAAGTCAATTGTGAATCAAGGTCACAAGATGTCTCCTTCTAGATAACTGTTGATTAGCTTGGTAATTTTAACGCTCGATTTGGCGGCTGGCGCTGTGATACTACTAAGTTGCTATCTCATATTAGTGTAAGATCAATCTCAGCCGTTATATAACGCGCTGTCCCATTCCGAGGGAAAGAAATACATGATGGATGAAGATTCAGTTGTATATGGTAGATAAGGGCCTTCAAAAGTCAGGTATTCTGTCTCCCCCCTCTGTAATAGAGTCTCTAAAATTGAACGGTTCAAGCCAACATTCCAAACAATCCCCACAGTTGTCTAGATCGATGCCAGCCGTTATGCAGGAAGCTTCCCCAACTCTGCAAGTGCTCTGCACTAAACTACTTAAGCCAGATGGCGCAAGCCATCATTCCACTGCAGACGCCAATTGCCGGGAGAGTATGGTCCGTCCAGTCGCCTTCTTCCATGGCTCAGCTGTGAGACTGGCAAAAGCTTGGTGTCGTTTTCCGGAAACCTTCGCTACAAGCGAGGACGTGATGTGACCTGGCACCGTTTGCTTATGTCTAGCATTTTGTGGCACTGAGTCTTCTGCAAACTATATGACACCTATCAAGAAAGAATGTATGTAACGAATGCCATTTCGTAGAAATAGCGACGGTTGCCACATTTTCGAAACATTCATTATCCTGAAAATCTAGAACTTATTCTTGAGATAAACATCGCATCGCGATAATTGTCTGATGTTGTGAACTCTCTTTGTTACCCTATAACTCTATTTTCCCCAGCCTCCTTCTACCTGAACCTTGATCTACCATAGATCCAGGAAGCTTCCCATGACCCGCGGATGCCTTTTCGCTTATCTAGAGCCTCCAATTACATCACAAAGATCTGAAGATCTGACATCCACGCTAAGAACATCCTCTAGTGAACACTAGACCCACGAGTCGAGAGAGAGTTTCCGGGTTTCTACAGTATCCTTTCCGCCAATCTGCTTTCTTCCCTTCGATCACGCCTTCCAAATAGGTATGGTCGAAAACCTTCATCCTACCCCTCTCTTCCAACAAGCCTGTCCGCGGAACACGCATTGACTTGTCTCATATTATGGATCGATTTTGGTCCATGTCCATCTAGAACTACAACGTGAAAGTAAAAGAACAGGCCGCGTATACGAGACATACTGGTATTAGCTGATTCATAAACGTTCAAAGTGAGGTAGTCTTGTAGGCAAACTTAATAACATTTGATAGCACTAGTATTTCTCAGGAATTTTTAACTTTGCTGGAGTGCTCCGTGTTACCAGATACATGGTATCGGTATTGACCGTTCAGCAGTCGACAAATGCCCTTTATAGGATTATAAAAGGGTTAAGTAGTCCTCCTTCTTCCTGTCCAGGTTCTGATCATCCAAGATACTCTACTACTCAAGCCTTTGTTTCTCTCAACGCTATCAAACATGCTCCGCATTACACTCTTTGTCCTTGGGACATGTTATCAAGTCCAAGCTTGCTCCCGCGTGACATACAGCGCAAGTGATGATCGTATCATTGTTGGAAGGTCCATGGACTTTGTCGCCGAGACAAACACGACATTCCTCGCTTATCCAGCTGGATTGAAGCGCACTGGCAGCAGTGTGGAAGCAAATGGATACAACTGGACATCTAAATATGGCTCCGTCACGGCCCTTATGTATGACAGAGCACACATTGATGGCGTCAACGAAAAGGGCCTGACTGGAAGCTGCCTCTATCTGGACGGCAGCGATTATGGAAAGCGTGATGAAAGCATACCCAGCATGTGGGTTGGACACTGGTTACAGTACTTTCTCGACCAGTATGCTACCGTCGAGGAGGTGGCGAAGGCTGTGTGTCCGGGCCGCGGAAAGGCCCCGTTCCAAGTCGTTCCAACATCCCTCGTACCTGGTGTCAAGTCCGTCGGTCATTTGTCCTACAGCGATCCATCAGGAGACAACCTTGTCATGGAGTATGTCAACGGAGTCTTGAAATGCTACCACTCCTCGAACTATACTGTCATGACGAATGAACCTACATTCGACCAACAGCTCGCAATCAACAGCTACTGGGCTCCAATTGCCAATGCGTCTCTGCCAGGGACATCAAGACCTGCCGGTTAGTCTTGAACCAAACACAATGTTGCAACACTCAATGATATCTCTAACTCCATCTCCTCTAGACCGCTTCGCCCGACTTGCATTCTACCTTTCGGAAGTACCCCAGGCAAAGGATCAGCCAACGGCTATCTCGTATGCCGCAGGAATGATCAGGGCTGTCAGCGTTCCAATCCCTCAGCAGCTTGCGGCCAGTGCCGCAGCGGCAGATGTCTGGCCGACTTACTGGCGCATTTTCACTGACCTTAAGGACTCCACAATATTTTATGAATCTGCTACTGGTCCTGCGCTATTCTGGTTTAGCTTAGACGAATTTGATCTCTCAACAAACGGTATTACACAAATCCTGGACGTTCAGGCCGCGCCGTGGGAGGAGCGCGTGGGAGATATCTCCAAGCGCTTCAAGAAGGCTACAAAGGAGCAATGTGCAATGGCTGACACGCAATGCTAGACAACACTTGTATATGTCCTGGTGTTTATATCTTGCTTGTTTCCTTTGAGAGACTTCCGAAGAGGTTAGGAATCGGTCCTGCAATGGCAGACTAGTAAGGCTGAAGTAATGCATTTTTCCATTTATTCTATTATATAGTTATAAAACTTAGTCACTCTTTAGTCACTTCTTATCACTATTGTTTGTGATCGCTCACTCAGTGCTATATATACCGGCTAGCTTTCGAGCACCTGGTGCTAAAAATAACTCATTCCGGATACCCTCAAGCCGCGGACTATCTTATATCCGATGGTTCGCCCGAAAGTCAATACCTATGACGGCATCGAGGAATCGTCTTGATCTCGTAAATATATACTTTTCGTGATTCCGTACGCTCCATTGTCTGCTTTCTCGAGGTTATCCCTTGTATATTGAATTGTCCATCTGTCTTACCTTCTGATTTCTGATTACTATGGATTCCGAAACTGAAACTGTTCAGATCGTCATAGATTCGCTTCTGGCGGCGGGCGTTAAATATGTTTTCGGCGTACCCGGTGCAAAGATCGACTCCGTTTTCAATGGCCTTGTGGACCACAAAGAGATCAGACTTGTGATCTGCCGGCATGAACAGAATGCAGCATTCATCGCCGGAGCCATCGGAAAGATCACAGGTCGTCCTGGAGTCTGCATCGCAACATCCGGGCCTGGAACTAGTAACTTGGTTACAGGTCTCGTTACCGCAACGGATGAGGGGGCCCCGATGGTGGCTATAGTGGGAAGTGTCCAACGCTCGCACATGTTGAAGAAAACACACCAAAGCTTGAGAGGAATCGAGCTGCTAACGCCAGTCACGAAGAAGGCAGCGGGCGCCACGGTTGAGGACCAGGTTGCTGAGATTATGCTTGATGCCTTTCGGGTGGCTGCTACGTACCCTCAAGGTGCAACAGCTGTCAGTCTCCCGATTGACATAATGCTCACGGCAGCGAGCAAGTCCAAGATCCCTGCATTCCCATCGAGCGCATTCCTACCACCAAACTATGGACCATCTGCGGACTCGACTCTTGACGAGGCAGCCAAGATAATACAGTCGGCGAAAGCACCGGTCTTGTTCCTGGGTATGCGTGCAGCAGACCCGGGTGTGATTCAAGCTGTTCAGCGATTTTTACAAAGACATCCTGTACCTGTTATTGAAACCTTCCAAGCCGCTGGCGCTATTTCAAAGGATCTATTCCACCTTTTCTACGGTCGAGTTGGCTTGTTCCGAAACCAGCCGGGCGATAAGCTGTTAGCCCTCGCCGACCTAGTCATCACCATCGGCTTCGATCAGGCAGAATACGATGCAGACGTTTGGAACGCCGCTAACCACCTGAATATACTCCATCTTGACTTCCTTCCGGCTGATTGGGGATATTTTTATGCGCCGATGCTGGAGGTCATCGGCTCGCCTGCAGAAAACATAGAGATACTAGGGACAAAGCTTGATGACATTGCTAAGCTTCAGGAAACTCAAAAGGCCAAGTCTATCCTTGACGAACTCCATGGATGGGAACTGAGTTCAGAAGCAAATGCTCACGACTCTGCCGATCGTGTCCACCCCCTCTACTTCATCCGGCTCTTACAAGAAAGGATGCCAGAATCAACCACGGTAACTGTGGATGTCGGCAGTGTTTACATCTGGATGTGTCGCTACTTTTACTCTTACAAACCTAAAACCTTCTTGGTGTCTAACGTCCAGCAAACTCTGGGAGTAGCGCTTCCGTGGGCTATTGGGGCGTCCCTGTGTCAGTCACCACCGTGCTCAAGTAAGGTGGTCAGCATAAGTGGTGATGGTGGATTTATGTTCAGCTCACAGGAACTTGTTACGGCGGTCCAGCAAGGATGCAACATCACCCACTTCATATGGAATGATGGCAGATATAACATGGTTGAGTTCCAAGAAGCCAAGAAATATGGGCGCAGTGCTGGAGTAAACTTGGGCGGTATGGATTTTGTCAAATTTGCTGAGGCATCCGGTGCAAGAGGGTTCCGAGTTGATTCAGCTTCGGATTTGGAAAATGTTATGAAGCTCGCCTTGGAATTTGAGGGCGTATGTCTTGTGGATGTGAACATTGATTATTCCCAAAACCTTGCTTTGATGGAGCAGGTTGACCTTGGGGCTATTGCTTAGGCACATGAAAAACGGCAGAGGATCCTTTATTTTGTCAAATGCGAAAATAGTGGATGATACGTTTCAAAAGGATAACATACAATCCAATGTCCTATTTCAGTTTATCGCGTGTGGGTAAAGGATACTTCTACTTCAACCTGACTCAAATACGAATAATGTATTGACGGAAGGGGAGAGTAATGACAAAGAGATACGATTTTGCAAGGACTAAATTAAGACACATCATTCTCAATCAACACAATATTTATCATGGTATAGTATCTGCCTTCTCGGGGTGTGCAAAGGTAATAGTATTTGCAATCCTGGAGAAGCTAGAAGGAAATTCTTTAGCTGCGTCTCGACAATACATAACATAGTCGCACAAGTCTGAGACTAAGAGGAAATATCGACAGATACGACCTTTGCACCCTCGGTCTTTGTCCCATCAACAGGCATGGCCAGAGCACCGGATGTAGCCACAAACATCTTCTTCTTTCCTCGCTTTCCGTTTCCAAACGCCACAGCAGTTGAACCCGCGACCGTCATCTCATGTATGCCGCCCACTACGGTATTCCACTTTCCAGACTTGCTATCCGCAAGCACAACGGAGTTGTCAAAGTTACTGGCGGCGTAGATGTTGCCCTTCGTGTCGAAATCAAAGTCGTCGAGGAAACTCACGTCCTTCGAAAGGTCGGCAACAAGTTGAGGATTTGCTCCTTCGACTAAGAACCCTTGCGAAGTGATGGCAACACGATATATCTTGGCAGCGTTCGAGTTGGTCCAATATAGATGTCCACCACGAATTTTGATACCATTGATTCCAAAAGCCCCATTAGAGATAGGGGCCATCTCTTGGAAGATGAAGGCTGAGGTGTCAAAATAGCCTGTAGACAGATCCAAACGGCCTACCAGTCCAGCGATCGAATCAGAGACAAGAACAGCCTCCGAAACGCCAGGGATCGAAACCACGCCATTGAGAAAGGCACTTCTTTTGCTCATATCGCTGATCTTCTTGACTTTCACTTTTGCTTCATGCCGTCGATGATTGAACTGAAGAATCCAAGCCTCGAATGTGCCAGGGGTCAACTTTCCCACGTCGGTTGAGTTGCTGCCAACGACAACAAAGGTTTCAGGCTTTCCAGACCCCAAAGGAACTCGATCAATGCCCAGAATCCCGTGGATAGACGGGATTGAGATTAGTTTTCCAATCTTTGGATTGCAAGCCGCAGGATTGGGAATCGTATAGACAGTAGCGGAAGGCCACATTTGAGTCATGAGGAGGTCGCCATTGGAACGTACGATAAGGCTCTCCAGCCAAGTGCCAAGAGGGAGCTGTCCAAGTGTCTTTACACTCAACAAATGACACAGCGCAAGGGCCGGAAGGGTGGTAATAGTAAAGATGAATTTGAATAACATGATTCTTTTTAATCAGTCAATTTTGTAGGAAATCAATGTTTCTCGGTGTGAGATTGTTGGGAAGATGGACTTTCATGCAGATTTTGCGACCTTTTTATACTCTTTGTACCAGGCGATCTGAATCCACTTCAACTCCTATCAGCCCGGCGTCATCATATTTAACATCGCTCGATGCTGTTATCAGTTACAATCGTGCCCCTAGGCTGGCCCAATCCTGCTGTTACTGCTTTCTCAAGGACAAGGTATATTGTTGACTCAGCATATTCACACGACGCGTGCATGATTACAAACACCTTGGTCATGGTACTGTAGAGCACATCACTAACTAATCACTACAATACGCACTCCATTACAAACTTTAGTAAGCTCCTGATCGGCTTTATAGGCTTTTCATAAGCATAGCATTTCTTAGCTAACAATTATTAGAATTCAAGAGATTATGATATTCTCAGGTGAGCCATAGAATATGGTGTTCATGCATCATATTTATCCTGTCTAACTAGGACATACCACTAAATCACGCTACCTGTTTAATAGCCTGAAGATAAGAGACGACTTCGAAACTCAGAATGCCATTTGCAACCAACTGATTAGCAGACTCGATGATCCAGGTCTGGCAGTTTCTTTGGATCACTTTTTGTGGGATTCCCTATACGACTTGGTGTTAGCATTGTAGCGATCAGGTACTAACGCTTCTTATGATATATGATAGCGCCGGGGCTAGCTCACACTTCGTGCGACAGTATTGAGTGTCTTGGTCGGTGCCGGAACCATGAACACGCTCCTTTCAAAATCACAAACAAGCATCGTGTCGACACTCGTATTATTCTGAGTATCGAACATGGCCGTCTTGTTCAAGAACTGGCTTTCAACCCATTGAAGGGGAATTCTGACAGAGGGTCGAGGGGTTTCTTCAGTGATGTTATGGCCCCTTTTGATCTGGAGTTTGAAGCCATTCCTGACGTCACCCTGAGCGTCGATGTAAACGCCAACGTCGGAGTTGAAGTCTGATTGGATGAAGTACGCCCAGTGATCGTTGAATGGGGCGCCGTTATAGACGAGTAACTCCAGGAGCAACCCTCCAGTGAAGACATCACCAGTGACGATAGGTGGTACTGGGCGTGATGAGAAGGGGATAGTTCTGTAAGATGACGGTGGTGGTGGTGGTGGCGGTGGAGGAGGAGAGGAAGACATTTCCGCGATTCGGCTCAATTTTATATATTTAGGTACGTATAAAGGTAGCCAGTCAGAATAGTCCAATCCGGGGATGGAACGTTGGAGGAGGAAAACATGGAATATGGCTTGTTGGTGACACGTATCTATATGCTGACTTGAGTGAGCTGTTAGTTCCAGTTCTTTCATAGCCCAGCCAACCAAAAACAAGACAGAAGCGCGTGGTTACTTTTCTCCACCTGGCGGCGGGTAACAGACATTCAATCATATTCATCAACAATATCTATAACGTCGACCGTTCGTCAATAAGGATGGTGCTAACGGGACAATTTGCTGGTAATTATAATTGTCATGTATCTTATTATTAAATCTCATTGGAATTCAAATGGAACGAGAGACACAGGATATAAATCGTGAAGAAAGTCATTCCCATATAGTAGATTGTCATCCCAATTGACTGGACTTGGCTCCGCATCGTCGTCTGCCAAAGGATGGAGAAAGTCCGTGGTGACATGTATACTCACATATGGCTGGCTTTCGGCAAGCGCATGTTGGCTTTCGTTGAGTAGTCCGGCTTCTTGTATGATGGGATCCAAAAGCTCCCAAATCATTGACGGCGGGAAGTTTATAGTTGTGTCGGTTTTGTCAGCTTGTGGAGAGGTACCTATAACCAGTGAC
This sequence comes from Fusarium heterosporum, assembly GCA_013396295.1. Lineage (NCBI taxonomy): Eukaryota > Fungi > Ascomycota > Sordariomycetes > Hypocreales > Nectriaceae > Fusarium > Fusarium heterosporum. The sequence continues at coordinate 51,462 of JAAGWQ010000134.1, read as the reverse complement.
TGTAATCGCTTCAGACTTTCAAGCTAAAGTCGTATGTTAGAATCAAGCGTAAATCATCTTCACAGGACGTGTTCGGAATACCTTGCTAGATATGCATGGCCAGACTTTCGATAATCGCTCAAGACATCTTTGTCCCTTTGCGAGGTTTTGACTAGCTTTTCGCGCAACCTTCAAATTTCTAACAAACTGGTATAGCCAAGGAATCGTGGATGTTGCAGCGACAGCTAACCCGATCAGAGGATTGGAAATGTCGACGGACAGATCTTCAAATATTCCAATAAGCCAGAACACCCACCCTGAATGGAATAGCGCCTGATCTACAACTTGCTGCAGAAACAATCTAGACTGACTGGCCCCTTTATTATGCCGTAAGGCAACCAGGTGAACAAAAGGGTGGTTAAGCAGTGCAAGGGATGCATGGAGAACAAGATGCGTCGTTAGCCAGGGATTCCAGTATTGACGGTACGCCCGTATCTCATCGGGCATCCTCTTGAAAGGGAACAGATTTCTCATTAGATGCCTTTGGTGGAATTGAGCTTCATACTCAAACAACGTGAGGTTGAGCTTGGAGTAGGTGGACTCTGGCAGCCACGGTATCTGGACCTCGCCCATCTTGATCTGGTGGAGATGATTGGCGACCTGACCCCACACAGAGATCATTCTCCCGGCATGTGTGTTTATTCCCAGGTCTTCTCTCGCTCCTACAGCGTTGTCAAAATCAAGGGCGTTGACTTCGCTCGCATCAAGAGGTATAGATGGGGGAGGTTCTGCACTCGGAGGATATTTTCGAGTCATATCAGAGTCTGGAACTCGAGGCATATGGGGAAAGAAAGCTGCTTCGATCATGCTGGTACTCCAGGAGCAGCGATCATTGTTGTCCTTCTCATCATCACTGGCTGCAAGTCTAGGCTGGAGAACGTGAATGCTCTGTAACCTGACTGCATTACCAATAGACATCCATGCGCGAGTCAGTTTCCCACCTAGTACCGTGTGAGAAAAGATTGTGTAAGTCTAGTCAAGAGAAAAACCATACCTCTAATATCCTTAAGCGCTAACAGACACAGAGATTGGACAATTTCCACTCTGGGCTTCCCCTCAGAGGCGAGTTGCTGCGTGGTTGACACTGCAGAATGGGTGTAATACGCGGCAGCTTCCGAGTGTTTGTTACCATAGAATATGTGTGTGGAAAAGTCCAGCATGATCGCTAGGAAGCTATGCAACAGGTACAGAGGAGCGGAATCTAGGAGTGTGCCGAGATTGTGAGGCTCAAACAAAGCAAGAGGTTGTAGATGGATAGTCGAGCTATAAATCTCTACGAAATGTGCCAGGACGTCCCTCGGAGGGTTGAGCCTAGGGTTATAGTGAGTTCTGAGGAGGTGAGGTAGAGACATCGGGGGCCGTTACAGATTGTCAGAGAAGGTCATTGCCTGCGGCTCAGTCGCGTCCATGGCTATAGGTGGGCTTGCATCTCGGCCTGACGTGCTTGTTGTCAATTGCAGACGTCCATCGATCGGGGTATTTCCAGCATATGTTCTATAAGCGGGTGAGCTTACAGCACACCTCTTTTCAAAACGCAGCGCACCTAAGAAGTTCCGAAAGAGATGCAACCTGCGATTCAAGATTGCGGACCCGGTCTTTCGTAGATTTCCTAGATCTGGTGTAAGCATGTCGCTGAAATCTCACAAAAAATAGCCCCTACTTGTTCTTGTTTTCACGTTCGGACCTATCTTCCAAGGAACTGCCCCTTGCAGCGTATACACAGTCTAGGCTGAGCCTGTCACAAAACGAGCAAATGGGCCGCTCTCCTGTACATTTGGACTTTTTTCGGCTGCCTCACACTTTTTAGTGATTCTTTATTTCAGTGCAAGCTTATAATCTTACCGACATGGTTCACAGGCTCGTCGGCTTCGGCCTGCTTGATCACCCGTTCTCGTAGCCATAATAGATTTTGCAAAGACGGAGTTAGAGAATTCCGCGGAGTTTGAGCAGATGTGGGAATGAGGAGATATCCCAAATTATGGCCAATCAAATGAGTAGCCGAAAGCATCTTTCATATTACGTAACTCGACCGGAACAGAAAAAGATGTTCCTCCGCTCACGTGAGCTCGAATTTGCAATCAATGATTGGAGAACAAGATCACGAAACTCCGCGCAAGTCAATACATTCCGATGTACCTATGAAGAAGATGCTGTATAAAGCACCCAAGTGTGACCAATTATTTACCTATATATAGTAAAACTAATATTCTAACAACCTATTCACATCTCTCTTTCCATCCAACAATCAGTATTATATCCTATTGACTCGCATCAACTATTGCCCTTCTGTTACCTGGCTTACTACTTGATCCTGTTCTATCCTTTTAACAGAATGTCCCAAATACAGACTATGAAGGCTGTTGTTTTCGACGGACCATACAAGATCTCTGTGCAGGAGAGACCGGTTCCTCAGAGTAGGTCTCTGGTCGACGAGTGCTGAAACAACCTTGCTCACCTTAACTAGTCCAAAGCCCAGATGATGTCGTCGTAAAGGTCAATATGACGGCTTTGTGCGGATCGTATGTGTTTCTCTCGACAAGTAACGGGTTTGTACTTACAAGAGTCTCAGGGAGTTACATCTCTTCCGCGGCGTCGAGCCAACAGAACCTGACTTTATCATGGGCCATGAATTTACCGGTACTGTTGTTTCCTTGGGCTCAGCTGTGAAATCTGTCAAGGTCGGCGACAAAATTGTCTGTCCTTTCACCGCCTCTTGGTAAGAATTTCTTTCTTCTCTCTCATGACTTTTGACTAGATCTATTCCTGATTATCTGTTTACCATAGCGGACGATGTTACTTTTGCCTAAATGGAGGCTCCGCAAGATGTGTCAACAGTCAGCCCCTCGGCTCGCCAAAGCTCGACGGTGCGCAAGCCGAATATGTTCGCATTCCCTTCGCAGATGGAACCATCATCAAAGCCCCTGAAGGCATTCATGACCAAGCACTCATCCTGATGGCCGATATTTTCCCTACGGGTTATTTCGGTGTACAGAGCGGCGTGGAAATGATGCCCAAGTTAGCCCTGCAGGAAGCAACTATTGTGGTGGTAGGCTGTGGTCCCGTCGGTCTATGTGCTACTGTCGCAGCTGCTGCACTCAAGCCGAAGCACCTCTTTGCTGTGGACAGTGTTCAATCAAGACTTGATCAGGCAGCCAAGATTGGAGCTGAGCCTCTCAACTTTATGGAGGATCGTGACGGGATGATCGAGCGCGTCAAGGCTGTTACCGACGGTCGAGGTGCCGACATCGTCGTAGAAGTTGTCGGCTTGTCACCGGCGCTACGTACAGCATTTGATCTTGTTCGCTCATTCGGTGCTATCAGCAGTATTGGCGTTCATAACGCCGAGGTATGTTGGCTCGCATTACACGTTATAGCAATATATTGACGTCATGTAGATTCCATGGTCTGGAACCGATGCTTATAAGTGAGTGGCTGGTATCCTTGCTCCCCGCCACATCGGGTCATGCTAATAAGTGAACAGCAAGAACGTCCGGCTGCAGATGGGACGATGCCCTGTAAGAAGTATCTTCCACGAAGCAATGGAAGTGTTGAAACAAAAGCAGGAATCCCTTGGGTATGTGTTACCATGATGTCATTCTGTTTTCCCTCCTGGGATAGCCACTCATAAGAACGCTTTGTCAAGGAGCCTTACTAACGCAGTGTAGATTCCTGTTCGAGAACATCCTCCCTTTGTCTGACGCAGTCAAAGGCTATGAGCTGTTTAATCAGTCCAAGGTCCAGAAAGTTATCTTTCAAGCCTAGTGCATCTACTCTTATTGTCTTAGAACGTTGAGCTTCCTCGCCACCAATAAATAATCACTTGGGTTCCAGGGTCAAAGTAGACAAATTGTGTGTCAAATAGAGTAAATTTCATTTCGCTTTCATAAATTCCAGAGGGTTAACAATATACACCCGCCAATCATGCATTCTCGTTCCTCTTGTCTTCAATGTAAATAGCCTGTCCGTGCGAATTCATGGCAACTTCTTCCTTCTCATCATAAGCTGCATCCTGCTCTTCGGCATCCCGGTTGCCGAACAAACCGATCTTGTACCAAGGTAGGTCGAACAGCCTGTCCATACTCTCGAGAGAGCGACCGGCAGTCTCGGGAACGGACACAATAACCCAGATACCACCAACAATCAGGATGGCCGCATAGGTCCAGAATGTGCCATTCGGGTTGATACCACCCTCGGCAGTTGGCAATAACATGTTGGGAGTGGCTCGGCTGCTTCCATATTGACAGAGAAAGTGAAGCGTCATGGCGAAGGAGGTAGCAAAAGCTCGGACGCGAAGAGGAAACAGCTCAGCAGTAAGGATATAGGACATAGTGTTCCAACCCAACGCCCACCCTATGCCCGACACATAGATCATACTGATCGCCCCACGGGCTGCAGCTGACGAGCTGTGAGGTTCCGGGACAGCCGTCAAGAATGAGGCGACGTAGACCATAGCCAGGGCCTGAAGAGCGATACCGCCCATGAGAGCGCGCTTTCGTCCGATAACGTCGACCAGGAAGAGCGCACAGGTGATGGCAGAGATGAGTTTCACAATTCCGAAGAGTGCAGTTACTAGAAGACCAGTCTCGGAGCCGCTGATGCCGAGAAGCTCGAATAGGTCAGGCGCGTAGAGAGTGATAGATCCAGCACCAGACCACTGGGCGAGAACCTGAACCATACTCGCAAGATAGAGTCGGTAAAGGTTGCTCGAGTTCAGGAAAAGCTCCTTGCATGTTCCGAGGAAGGAATTGTTGACGCTCTCAAGCTCGTGTTCGTGGGATGCCTGGATGGCAGCGATTTCGCGGGTGATGTAGTCGGACTCGGGGTCTTGTTGTCGTAGACGGGCCATGGCGGTGGTGGCCTTTTCTGTCTGTCCCTTCTTGATGAGAAATCGGGGCGATTCATCGACAAAGAATGTCAGGATAAGAATCAAGCCAGCAAACATAATATGAAGACTGGTAGGAACGAGCCATCGGGCGTGTGTGTTGTCACCCATGTGGCGGGAGCACCCATAGTTGGCAAAGTAGGCCAAAACAATACCCAGATAGACGAAACCAGAGAACACACAAGTGCAAAGGCCACGAACAGCGGTAGGTGCAATCTCAGCGAGATACACAGGGCCCACGACTGCCGTTTGACCTATTCCCAAGCCGGCAACAAACCTGCCCGTGTAAATAGCGCCGAGGTTGCCTCCATTGGCCATAAAGATGATTATTCCGACGATCCAAACTATGCACAGCTGTCGGGTAGCCCAGATACGACCGATTTTATCGCAGATGAGGAAGGCACTTGAGGGTGTTAGCACAAGACAATCAGGTCAGAAAGAATTCACCACTACTCACATAAGTGCGCCTCCAACACAGCCGATCTGAACCATGGCGGAAACATTTGCCTTGATATTGGCTTGCTGGACAGGGGAGTAGTCTTTGAAATGGATGTAGTTCTGAAAGTCTTTGGATTTGAACGCGCCCGAGATAAGGCCTTCGTCGATGCCGCGAGCAGCGCCCATGAGACCAAAGGCAAAGACAGCGAACCACAGTCGCCAGTTGAAGACACCTTTGGGCTCGCCTACATTTCCAAGTTTGAAGATGTTGACGGGCTTCTTGACAGCACCTGCGGCCATGTTGACGGCGTCTTTGCGGGTGATGGAAATGACGATTGAGGAGGTGGGGGGATCAGGCACGAGTCGAACTGAAGGAGTACTCGAGAGTGCTCTTTAAGTTTCGCTGGCTTGGTCTGGTCTCGAATTGGGGAAATCGGGGTTGGGGTCCATGATCTTATATGAAGTTGACAGTGCACCCAGAGTCAGCCATCTCCACGCAAAGGTCCCGTCTTTCCCATGGGGTAACTCCTAGTGAGCGATTACCCCGTGGAGATGGAAGCGGTCCGTGATGCAACTTACAAAATGTCGTGGTGGCCTTGACGGGAGTGGATAGAGAGTGATGGATTTGTGGCGCTGGTCTTCCCGCGGGTGCTCATAGAAAGACCGAGTAAAAGCAAAAACCGGGGTTGGAGTGGACATTCCCGTCTCATTCGTCTTGTGCTCCGGTCCCCAGCAGACGGGACTGTTCACTAGGTGCATGTACGTACAGTGTCTTCCCGCGACAGCTTCTAGAACATGATGAGCTGCCGGGGTGAGACTGGAAATGCCCGTCAGAGCTGAACGACATTGAAACACCACCGACTGGGTCTAGACTCTAGACTTGGAGAATGTAGCCGCATCTCAGCGAACTCCCAGATTCCCAATGCCCCGGGACTACCTAGCACCAGATTCCTCCACACTCTGGATAAGCTTGAACCGGTGAACCCCGCGTGGATCTAACCCATTCAAGAATAAAGCTTGACGCTTGCCAAGATTGGCCAAGAATGTACGCCAAGTCCCATTTTTCTCGGCACAAACGGCACATAAGAAGCCAGGTTCTCCCCTCCAGGTTCGTCCTCGTCTTCCACTCTGACTGTCACTCATTTGGTCCTCTCCATACTCTCAGATCCACCTCTGGCCTGTTGTCCTTCCCGCGGGAGAGCATTGCTGACAAAAATACTCCCGCGGCTCATCTTTACCCGTCAACGACCTTCCAGTTCCCCGAACGCCGACATCGTCTACAGACGAGATCGCAATGAAATTCCCACGAGCTTTCTGTAATTCTCGCTCCATTGTAGCATGTCCCACATCGCTTGCTCCAGTTCAAATATGACTGCGAACAAAAGAATTTCTCCTGGTGTCGCTTTACCCGCCCACATACTCGCCTCGTCATAAAATCACAAATCACCAGGGTTTCATATTTACCGACAGGAAAGATTATCCTTGACCATCTTAGTGTTCAGGATATCAATACGATACCCGTCAGTGAACTCTTACTTCCCAAGCGGTTTCCCGGAGGTTTGATGTATGACAAAAAGTCATTGTCTAGGGTATTTGCCTACGTAGAATTTTAATGGTTAGGTAAACTGCATGATTTCCACATACCAATTCCGAATGACAGAACCATTTCATTATCTTCGAGGTGATTTATGCTATACCGGAAAAAATGGGAGAGTTAAATATTGTTGTAGTCGACATTAGGAAACAGTGACATTACTTTTTTTTTATTGACTTTGACACTATTTTGTGTCTACTTGAGAAGGACCACGGCTATGGGGTATCCTACCTTTGATTTCTTTTCTCAATGGGAAGCATACTCCTTTGGCACATGGAGCGATACCGTGTCTTGTACTCTTGACCTTCTTTTCCTACTGCTATGACTGGATTTAAAAGTAACCGAGAGACGAGGGAACTATCACAAATATGCCTGGTAACATCGTTATCATGGTATTGATTCCTCATTTTATTCGGTAAAGTTACTCGTAATTCATCCAACTAATCACCTCTGGTACAGGCGTATGATTGACTGGGACGCCCTGACCATTGGTGGTGTTCGTCGTAGCAGTTGGAAATCCATCAACGCGGTACCAATTTGTCTCGGGGTCCCCAAGACACTCCCCCACAGTGACTGCTACACGGAAATGTTAGGGACACTCTAGTAAGCCGGAAACTGACTACGTACCTCTCTTTCCACTTTGCAGTGTTTCACTGATGATTAAGGGAAGAATATTGTCGACTGTGTTTTGATGAACATCGTGCATAAGAACAATCGAGCCTCCATTCTTCAGACCCGAGTTAAATGCCGCTAGAGATGGTTCGACACCGCCAGATGAGTAGCGCCAATCGTTGGTGTCGATGTCAGCAATAATCACCTTGTAACCCAGTTGACCAAGCACTTGAAGAGTTCGCTCATTGAAGCTAAAGTAGGGGGGGCGCATGTAGAGGGGGTACTTGCCAATCATATACGAAAGCTCGTTGCCGAGTAATGACATTTGCTGCTCGATATCAAAATCTTGCAATCCCACGAGATTGGGATGACCGTAGCTTCGAGATGTCAGCTTTTAACTATAGGTATCCTTGGCCATAGGGACATACGTATGTGAAGCGATCTGGTGTCCTTCATCGACCATTCGGGTGACAGTAGATTGATAGTCTGCAATGTTTCCTATATTGTAACCATTGACAAAGAACGTAGCCTTGAAACCAACTGCAGCAAGCTGGTCAAGCACTGAGTTGGTATACACGAAAGGGCCATCGTCGAAGGTGAGCGCAATGGTTCCCGCCTGAGTGCAGCTGTAAATAGCGACACCAGGCACAACGCCTCTTTTCCTTGGATAAACAGGAACTGTTAATCCAACGGCAAGATCGCTCAGTAGAGCTAAAAGAATAAGGCCACGCATCGTGAAGTTTAGCTTCGCAACAGTGTGAAGATGAAATCCTCCTAGGCAGAAAATAATTTACAAAAAGGATGAATGATAATTAGAGCAAAAGCTTACCGGCCACAATGCTTTATTATACATTATCTCACGGATGGTGGTTGACTAGCTTTGATCGCCCAGATTGGCCCAACAACACATCATCGTAATGATATATGTAAGAAAAGATGCTAAAAACGCCCTGTGTGATAGGGTTTTCGGGTTTCCAGAGTGACAGAGCTATTTCCGGACATTTTACGAGGAATGGCTGATGTGGCTTAACAATATAGCCAATTGAGTTTAGGCCTTGTTTTCGTCACGAGAATTAGTTCCGAGAGTTAATGTGAGACAGCATAGTATCAGAGTCATGACTTGATGATCTTTTTTGAGGATATTATTTCCGTGTTTAGACTTGTTTTTCTTATCAATACGAATCTGGTGGATTGGGGAAGATCCAGCCAATCTTTGCTGTTGCGGTGATTTCGTTAGGATACTCACAGCATTTTTACTCGCAAGACAACAAAGAATCTCCAGGGACGAAGGCTTGCTGACAGCTGATAGTTGAACAGCTTAATGGCACTAAACATGGAAGGCATCCAAAAATTGTTAGGCAGAAGACACCGGGGGGCAGATGGAGGTTGTCTTCCGGAGATACACAACAGTTTTGTTTTCATAGTGACATCATGCGTCACCTACTCCAACGTAACCAGCATCTCGATGAACAATTTCTCGCTGAGTTATCATGCAAAATGCAGAGCACATCCATGTCCACTTCTCTTCACGATGAGTTATTGTTTTATCTACAATTTCCTGTTTGTCAATTGATCTCATTGGATAACATGTTAGAGAATGTATCACACTGCCTGTGTGAGTGCCACCGAAAGGGATATGGTATACTATGCTTGGATTACAAATTCCTAGATCTAGAGTACAGGAGTACAGGAATCAAATATCTTGAACAGTCAAGATTAGGTCGGAAGTAATGGAAAGGAAAGAAGGTAACTACGTAAGAGCATAAGTAGCCCCCTTAGCTTCGGGTTCAAAGTGATATTAAGGGAGAGCAGAACCCATTTATTAGTCTCATGTGAAATAAGAAAGTGTCATAAAGGAAGTATGTACGTCTAAGTATAAGCTATCAAAGTCACCACTGTCCCATACCCGGCCACTCGCTAGCATCGCTCTAAAACCCTCATCTATACAAGATCCTTAGTAAGGTCGTAGGTGGAACAAGATAACCACCACTTTCCTGACTTGAAAGGGTTGCGGTTCCTCTCCTTATTTTCAGCTTCACACTTGCTCTTGGGCCAAAGCAAGTCATGTTGACCATCCTGACCAACATAGTCCACCATCCAGATAGCTCCGTTGGAATACTTGGCCCATTCACCCTTGATAACCGGCATGGAGAAGAAGCATTCAAGGTCGTATGGGTTGCTGGTCGCGAGGGAGCCAATGTCGGTACTGGGCTTTCCAACGTGTCCTCCGTTCTTTTCCCAGCATTTCACAGCGTTCTGCATCGTTTTGAGCTTGTCCATACCCCAGCCATGCCAGCCAAAGAAGTTATCTTCGATACCACCAAGCTTAGAATCAACGGCCCTTGTAGGGCGCCAACCGAGAAGATCGAGACATTGCTTCTTGTCATCATCCCAAGCGTTGTTGGGGTGAATACACTTGTCCTTAGTCAGGTCGACCCGGATAACAACGAAGAGGCCTCGCCAGCGTCTAGCCATCTGCCAAAATAATGCCTTGTCCTACGGAGTGTGTTAGCATGAGTTAATAATATGTAGAGATGATGGTCAACTTGCCATGTTGCCCCTCATGTTGGAGATGGATTCCTCAAGACCCGCAAGGGCATCATTCTTGAGCCAGGCTCCCCATCCAAACACTTGAACACAGGGTTCGAACTTGGAGTCTCCAACAAGCATAGCCTTGGGAATGAGAGACTGGGGTGAGCCCTGTTTACCGTACGTGCCGGCGATGATATTCTCGATAGCCTTCAGACCGGCTTCCTTGATATCGATCATCAGCGCGCGGGCTGAGTCAGTAGCCTCAATCGCCTCGTTGAGTGAGACTTCACTGTCTTCTGGAAGAGTGGCTGATAGTAAACTGAACAAACCACTGAGAGCTGACGCGGGGCCAGCAACACCACCAAGACCGGGCACGTAGCCAGCGCCAGTGCTGACCATGCCCAAAGCCGAACCGAGGATACTGCTGACGTCGAGAGATGCCTTGTCGGAGGTGCTCTTGAGATCGAGGCCAATTCTCATCTTTACAATATTGTCTCTGACGTTGTTCATCTCTGTACCGAAGTTTTCGTGGAGTTGGTTGAGGTACTGGAAATTGTTCTGGATGGACTGGAACATGTAGTAGAGTCCGCCGAGTCCGAGGTCGTTGAAGTCCTCTAAAGCAGGCGTTAGCAGTGCATATGTAGCTGACAGGATGTGGTTAGACTTACTGCATTCCTTGCCATGGGCGCAGTTTGCTCCGGGCCGATTGCAAAGGAACTCGTTTTCCCTTCCCTTGGGGAAGACGGCGAGATAAAGCTCCTGAGCCCACAAGGAGTGGTCCTTCTTGGTCTTGATGAACTTGTCGACCCATTCTTCGGCTTTGGTGTTATACCAAAACTTGCCCATATCCTTGATGTCGTCGTATTTCTCTCCACCCACGCAGTCTGGTAGCTTCTCGTTCTTGAGAGATTCGGGGATTCCGGGTCGTTCCATGCCAAGGGCAGGTACGTTACCGCCACTTCCACTGCCACTGGATAGGGAGTTAGCTGCTGAAACATATTTACGGTACTGGTCAAGAGACTTACGAAGAACCGCTAGCTTGGAAATCGATACTCCAGACCATGGTACCTCCAAAGCAGAAACCATCGGCCCAGGCCTTCTTAGCAGCAAAGGTCTCCTCGTCTGTGGTGACTATTAGCGACGAGCTGATACGACAGCCAGGCGAGTGATGACTTACCATCATACCCGATCCATTGATCATCCCAAGCAATCTGCTTCATAAGAGAATCCTTAAGATAGGTTGACTTGACGCCCTTGTTCTTGATGAGGTTTTTGATCTCACCCAGTGACATGACACCATCGGAGTCAGTGCACTCTCCCTTCTTACTGGGACCTTCGAACGAACATCCAAGACCGTTACAGCTCTTATCAGAGACTGTGTAACCACGACCATACATGGCAAGACCAAAGTTGATCTTTTTAGGATCAAGGCCAGCGAACCAAAGAGGAATGGTGTTGTTGTGGATCTCACGGATATCGGCTTGTCCGCGAATAATCTTGCCCAAAGTCAAGACATCAGAGTCCCAGGATCCATGGAGATCTGATCATTATATCAGTCACAAGGTAAAGAGTAGAACAGGAATGGAACTTACCGTAAGCCATGAATCCGAAGAAGTCAACATAAGGCTCCATTGCCTTGGCATCGAACCAGCGGAGATACCAGTAGTCAGGGGCCAAAGTCAAGCTAATACCGTACTTGGTACCGTATGCGGCGCGCATCTCACGGAGCAGCATAGAAAGGTTGCGAGTATCAGCAAGCTTACGTCCACCACGCTTAGGCTCACCAGGGTACTCCCAATCGAGATCAACACCAGTGAAGCCGTACTCATCCATGTAGTCGCGGACTGACGCAATAAAGGCAGCTCGGTTGGCCTTGGTCGATACCATATCACTCCAGGTGGTATGAGTAGGAGCATTCTCGTTGCTCATATCGTAGCCACCGATAGCAATCCAGGTCTTCAGCTTGCCGCCCTTGGACAGGTCGGTGAACTCGCGCATCTGCTTGACATCATCGTTGTGAGCCGGGGTAAGCTTGAAAGAGACGGGGTCAATGAAGGCGAAAGAGTAGAATAGATGGGTGAAGCCCTTGGTATCGAGCTGCTTTGGCGTCTTAGTATCACACTTGCGGGTGCGGACGTTCCAAGATTGGTAGTATCCGATTGTTCTACCGTTAGTACTGCCACCTCCCTTTGTGCATGAAGGAGATGAGACGATGTTGCAGCCTCCGTAACCGGCTTGGCAGGGAAGTGTCTTGTGTAGAGGATCGGCATTATCGCAGAACGCCTCAGTGGTCTGAAAGATTAATTGAGTTAGCTAACTATGAATGGTGGACTTTTTAATAGGAAGCTTACACCGCACCAACCAGTGGCAGAGCAGCAGAGGTTCATGCCGCAAGGCATCTCACCCTCTTCGCTGTACTCTCCACACATGGCCTTGGCATCGCAGTTGGATGTGCATCCCTTGCCACAGTAATCAGGACCATAGCCGCAGATACCCTTAGGACCACAGCAGCTATCGTCTGGACACTTGCGGTCCTTGCAGTAGAGGGGACCGTCACCGCGCTTCTCGAGAGAGCGGCGCGAGAGACCAGACTTGTTTGGGGTAACGCCAGCAGAAGACTCAGTAGCATTCTGAGCATCCTTGTAGTATTGATCGAGACTGACACCTGAGTCAAGGGAGAGCTCAAGATCTTCAGTGGGGTTCGGCGGGGCTTCGGCGGGGTTCTGGTGAGCTGGGCTCATGACAATATCCTTAGCCCATTCAGGAGCCTTGTCTGTTGATGAAGAGTTAGTATGGTCTTGATATACTCGAGTCAGTATCAAGGAAAAGCCTCACTGATGACGGAACGACGGTTGATGCGTCCAGGTTGGACGTGGGGGTGACGAGGAGTATCAGCATTGCTCAAAGTTACAAAACTCAAGAAACAAAGAGCAACCGCCCAAAAGGCGATGCTCGAAAATCGTGACACCATAGTTACTACCCAACTGAATAGGCCGAGGTAAGCAAGTAACTGTTGCTGTGTCTGTATAAGCAATTGATTCTACAGGCGGACTCAAGAGACTATATATTTCCGAGCGTGGATGAACAGCCACCTCTCAAGAAAAATATGCAGCCTGTATCCGCATCCGCGCATGCTCAGATTTACAACATCCATGCCAATATCATGCGAGATACGGTGAACTTGACTATTCTACTACGTTACAACACCCGTGCCCTCTACAATCTCATCAGAACCATGGGTAAAAAAAAAGGAAATGAATTCCCATCCGTATAGCCTCAGCCTTGGCAGTGGATTCTCATTACGAACATATGTGGTTATAGACTGAGGCTAGTTTCAGGGTCCATAGAAGGATCGACCCCACAGTTAAGCCCTGCCAACCTGCCGAACCATCAGCGGAATTGCCAAGCCTATCTCGGCCTTGGCCGGTTGGCAAAAATCGCGGGAGCCAGCTGATTCCAGCTAAGCGTAGGATCCGAACGGGCATCTGGCTCGGCAGACCGCCATGGCTCCCCATCGTCTCAAAAGAAAGACCGATGGATATATCCGAGTCAGCCAATCAGAACAAAAGTCGCATGGACAATATGCCACGAGCCTTGACTTCTGGATACCGGGCAATGCCAGCAGCCTTGGCAGATGCAGGGCTGTGTATGCTCTTTACCCGACCTTAGAAGGGGACGTGCCTATAAGGAACGGTTTTCCTAACTTCTACAAAGGGTTTAGGGCAGTGGCATCATGAAAATTCTGAGTAAGTAGTTGATCTGGATCGGGTGGTCCTATTCATCACGAGAGGCGCAAACAATTGGTGCTACTAGGCCGATAGACAAAGGGTGTACACAAAAGGGTTGTAGTACAAGAGGATGCAAATAGCAGTAAACATTTTGACGGAAAATAGTGCTGGTTTGGTATGTTGTTAATTTTGATCGATCTGATCAACTATCAATTAACCTTAACTCAAACCTTGTTCGTTAAACACCGGCGGCCGACTGAGAGAACGAAAACTCCACAGCTAAGATTACTACCGTATTTTCTCAACTACTTCCAACGGGGCAGTGGGCACAGGTAGTTCGTGTAATTCTCGACTGACAGTCAGAGCACAGTAATCAAAACTTCTCAGTGGACAGAACTTTACGAATTATCTCCACAGCCCTGTTGCAAGTTGTTGAGAAAATACGATGTTACATACAACGGGATATTGTGGGCTGGTCGGCCCGTCGGGCAGTGCTGGCTGCGGTAATTGACGCCTTAGGGCCCAGACCATCTGTACTCGGACTTTTACTAATGCTGTGCGCTGTGAGACGGTCAGGAGAGAAGGCCTAAAAGCAGGCAGAACATCATAGCGCACGATACGATATACCCCGTATTGGTTCAGGGAATTCGTTTTCCGTTGTGGCCCCTGCGTGCCAAGCACGGGTCAGGGGCAGCGGCTCAATTGGGACGATCCTTCCGATCGTGTTCGCCGAGAAGAGTGGCCATAAATGAAATTGTTCGATCGTCAACTACCTGCACGACAGGTAATTATATGTCATATATATGAGCATCATGTTGTAGACCCTAAGAGAATCACCACGCACCACTGTCACTACCAACAAGCCCTTTCACTTCTCTTTGACACATCTTTTGTCGAAAATGAAGGTTGCTGGACTTATCTGGTTTCTGCCAGCCATTGTTGCTGCCCAGTCCCCTACTGTAACTCTGTCCCCATGGCAAACTGGAATGGTGACTGAAGACGGTACCTGCGGAGGGTCGACCGGCTTCGTCTGCAGTCCTATCTGGGGCGCTTGCTGCTCCAAGGACGGCCAATGCGGTCGATCTAGCAAATTCTGCGGAGAAGGCTGGTAAGTGACCTATTACCCAATGCATCTCGTTCAAGACTCACGCTGAATAAAGTCAACCCGCTGCCGGAAACTGCAATGCTGCTGCTCCCGCGGCCCCAGGTCCCGGGAGCGTCTCTCCCGATGGCTCCTGTGGCGGCACAAACAAGTTCGTCTGCGGGGGAAGCACATACGGCGATTGCTGCTCCACCTTGGGTTGGTGCGGTAAAACCACCGCCCACTGCGGTTCTCTATGTGACAGCACTTTCGGAACATGTGGTCCCCCGAGCAACATCACTGTAGACGGACAGTGCGGTGCTAACGGTAAAGTTTGCCTTGACTCTGGATTTGGAGACTGCTGCTCCACTGATGGGTGGTGTGGTAAAGAGACTACCCATTGTGGTGCTGGCTGTCAAAAGAGCTTCGGTACCTGCTCCTCAGCCGATGCAGGAGATATCTCCACTGATGGTTTCTGTGGAAAGAATGGAAAGACTTGCAAGGGAAGCACTTACGGTGATTGCTGCTCCAAGGATGGATACTGTGGCAAGGACGGCCATTGCGATGCTGGATGCCAGTCCAAGTTCGGCTCCTGCAATGCCGAGACTGGCATCTCTACCGATGGCTTCTGTGGCAAGAACGGAAAGACTTGTAAGGGAAGCACTTACGGCGATTGCTGCTCCAAGGAGGGATTTTGTGGAAAGGACGGCCACTGTGGTGCAGGATGCCAAACTGCTTTTGGTACCTGCAAAGCTGATTCGGGCACTATCTCAACCGACGGTCGTTGCGGAAGCTTCAATGGCAAGACTTGCAAGGGCAGTACCTTCGGTGACTGTTGCTCGGTTGGCAACTGGTGTGGTGATAAGAAAGATCACTGTGATGCAGGCTGTCAGTCCAAGTTCGGTACCTGCAACAGCGACGCCAGCGATATCTCTACCGATGGCTTCTGTGGCAAGAACGGAAAGACTTGCAAGGGTAGCACGTACGGCGACTGCTGTTCTAAGGAAGGCTACTGCGGCAGCCAGGATCACTGTAAGGCTGGTTGCCAGACTGGATTTGGTACCTGCGATGAAGCGTCCAGTAACATCTCGACTGATGGCAACTGTGGAAAGAATGGCAAAACTTGCAAGGGCAGCGTCTTTGGTGACTGTTGCTCCGAGTATGGTTACTGTGGAAAGGGCGACACCTTCTGCCGTACTGGTTGCCAGAAGGGTTTTGGTCTCTGCACTGGTATCTCATCTGACTCCGAGTGCGGCACCAGGAACGGCAAGACTTGTGCTGGATCGGGGCTCGGAAACTGCTGTTCGTCCAATGGTTACTGTGGAAGTACCGCTTCTCACTGTGGTCAGGGCTGGTGAGTTCTGGTTCTCTATTCATCATATCGGTACCTTTGCTAACATTGCTACTTTCTAGCCAGAAGGGTGCTTCCAGCGCCTGTCTCACTAAGGACATTCCTTCCTTGGACAGCACTTGCGGTAACAAAGTCGGTCTGACATGTGCCGGCGGTCCATTCAATGGCCAATGCTGCGGCTCTACTGGCTACTGCGGAACCACTAGCACGCATTGTGGCACTAACTGGTACGTGGTTGACAACTCTCTTTCGCTGGCTGACTCAAATTGCTAAAAAGAATACTTAGTCAAAAGGGTTTCGGACGATGCAACTAGCCACATAAATGGTGTATCGCTGGCATGTGTACTCCTTGAAGAGGGGTTTTAGAAGGAGAGAATCAACGACGTAGCTTGTTATTCATTCGTCAACATATTTTCATAGCCTTCAGTGCAGAGTTTATCCCCAATACATTCTTGGAACGCACTTTTCCGTTAATTATATGGTCTGACCCTTTGTCGGAAAGGGTGAGATAGTAAAACGATTTGAAAGATAGCTGAAAACCCTTCCTGCTTATGAGCTATACTATAACCCATGACTTTCCACTTCTCAATGATTTAACCTATGAATCATAACTGCTCAAGGCACTTCTCAGACGGCCTTCTGCAGCAGCTGATACCGTGAATATGCCTCTCGAGGATGATCATTCAGATCCATAAGAACCCAAGCCTAAATCAGCCTCGTGCTGGCCTTACGAGGATTCTCTGCTGCAAAAACCACAGTCAGCTCTTCAAGAGTACGACCCTTGGTCTCGACAAAGAATAGGTATATGAATGCAAACTCGAATAGATCCCAAAAGACGAAGAATACGTAACTATAAAGTAGTTGTTAGACTTGGGTAGCATTTTGTGTAGTGACTTAGCCACTTACAACCAATAACGAATCTTTTGCATCGCAATCGGGGCAGCAAAGGTATTAACAAAGCCTGCACAGCCAGAAGTGATGGAGTAAATCATCATGCCGTTCGCTCGCATGTCATCTAATTTGGTTAGTGACATCGCGACCTAGATGGGAGGCGGATGACAGGCAACTCACTGGCTAAAACCTCGGCAGGATAAATAGGCTGCATGGGTGTAAATCCAACTGCAAAAATAACACCAAAGATGAAGATGAAGGCAATGCTGGCGGAGCTTGATGGGATACCTCCGGAACGTTCATATTCGGCGGCAGTGGCAGCGACAATGGCTAATGCTACCGACATACCTAGGCAAGAACCCATAAGCATTTTACGTCTCCCCAACACATCGTGGAGACGTGCTATGGAATAGAGTTAGTACACTTTCCAAGATGATCCAGGATATAGTATCATACCCCCTACTGTAGCAGCAACCCATCCGGTTAAGGCGTAAATTGCGTTCAACAACAAGACGAGGTTAGTTGAAGTTATTCCAACGTTCTCGACCATGATAGGAAGGTAATAACTTGACACATTGTTCCCAGAAAATTGGCCAAACCAGGACATGGCAATTACAAGCATAATGCGATACCGACGAGCAGGAGATCGGTAGAGACTCCGCAAGTCGAAGCAAGCCCACTTTGAACGGCTTTGAGTCTCTGAAAGTGACTCGCGGATCTCGTGCATCTCGATAGCAACAATTGGGTGGTCAGTGTCACCATTGGCGTGATATTTGATGATGAAGTTTTGAGCTTCCTCATCTCGGCCCTGAGCGATCAGCCACCTTGGGCTTTCTGGCAGAAACCAGCTGCCCAGACACACCAAGCCAGGGCAAAGTATCTGAAGCCACAGTGGGAGTCGCCATTTTATGTTTCCGCTCAAATGTATATTAGCCCCGTATAGCGCTATGCTCAAGTTAGCTGGAGACTGTTGCCCGCCACGGGACTACTCACTGAAAGTAGCAATGATACTTCCGATGTAGTAAAGCGTGTTGTATGTTCCTGCCACCGTTGCTCGATGTAGAGGAGGCGCGATTTCGACCAAGAGCGTAGGTGCTGCCACGGTATTGATGGTCGAGAAGAAGCTGAGGAGAAATCGAGCGCCGATGAATGAGGACAGTGTCGGAGCTACTGCAGTAAAGACCACAGAGGCACAGACGAAGAACGAGCTAACGGCCAGTGTGGTTTTTCGACCCTGCCAATCACAGACCCAAGAGAATAAGGCACCCACCATCTGACCGATCTGGAAAATAGAGAATACTAGGCCCGTCGAAGTTGATCCGCCTTTGCCCAAGCCATAATAGTCCTGGTATTCTGGGAGAACATTGATAGAACCCATAAGTGATCCATCGTAACCATTCATAGTGGAGCACAAATAAATGAGTGCACATGCCATATAGAGTTGAAGATGCCCACGGCCCCAAGGTGACGGGGCGGCGCCATCAACGCTGAAAGCCGTTGCTATGGCTTCTGGGTTCTTTTCTTTGCTACCTGTACCAGCATTATGAATGTGCTGGCTAACACCTTCAGTCATATCCTTAGACATGACAACTGCACAGTCGAAACAGTCCGCCCGAGGTGGATAATTGAGAGATAAAGATAGATATAGGCCTTCAAAACGATAACAGACGGATCTGCAAGACGTCCAGGCCCATATATACACCCACATGTTGAATATTGACTAGTATTTATTCAAGTTATGCTAGGGTGGACTTCCGAAATTCCGTCTTAGCGTCATTCCCCATCCTTCTCAATCAAAATACCAGGGTTTTGAAATATAAAGTTAGACGCCAGTACGAAGCTAGACGCAAGTGAACTGAACCTCCAATCATTTTGGTAGGCACTTGTGCGGTGATATCGTCTCCTTATAACCGGTAATCAGCCTATATGTATAAGTACTAAGATAAAACGAATGCATCATGCACCCTGCTTTCCTTGGATCATTTTTACCGAGTGCAGCAATAGCTGAAAGATCGTTTGAACAATAACACCAAGACTTTTCTCAACCTTCATGTCCACCATGGCGCAGACAATCAACCTTGTCACAGGGTGGAGACTCAAGCGCACCGATGAAGGAGATGGCACCTGGATGCCTGTTGACAAAGTGCCCACCGTTGTTCATTTGGACTTGCTGAACAATAAGAGGTACGTGATTGGTACTCCCTAAAGACTGTGGATGTAATGCTAACAAATACCTGCTAGAATCCCCGATCCATTCCTGGGTACAAATGAAATTGATGTGGAATGGATTGGAGAGCACTCTTGGACTTACGAAACCACTTTCGATAGCCCTTCCATCCCACGAGGTAGTGCTGTCCACCTATTGTTCGAGGGACTCGATACTTTTGCAACTGTTAGACTCAATGATACCATCGTACTGGAAAGCGACAACATGTTCCTAAGTCACAGAGTGGACGTGACTGCAGTCTTGGACCCCTCATCTGTCAACATACTTACGATCGATTTCGACAGCGCCTTGATGCGGGGCAGAGAACTCCAGGAACAGAATCCTGACCATAAGTATGAGCTTTTCAACGGAGAGGCCGGTCGTCTATGTGTCCGCAAAGCACAATACCACTGGGTACGTTTCAACATAAACCCTGAATGTCCCTAACATCTCATTCTAACAGCCTAGGGGTGGGATTGGGGTCCGGTTCTGATGACAGCAGGCCCATGGCGGCCTGTGCGTCTCGAGGTGTCTTCCACACGTATTACCAATGCGCGGGTAGATTATGATATCCTGGAAGACCTATCTGCCATAGCAGGAACTGTAACGGTCGGTGTGGAAGGCCCAGTGGATCAACTCATGCTCTTAGTAAATCTTGGAGGGCGGGAGGTATTACTTAGCCATCATAAGGCTACCAACGGTCTCAACACTATTGGCTTCAACATAGGTGAGTCAAGGCTTACAAGCTGTTAACTTTAAGCCCTAATATCCATAGATACACCCATGCTTTGGTATCCTTTCGGGTACGGCGAACAACCTCTTTACCGGATCGCGGTTGAGGCGTCTTTCCAAGGCACTTCTTGCGACGTCTGGAGCAAGAACATCGGCTTTAGAAAATGCGAGCTCATACAAGAGAAGGATCAGAACGGAGAGTCATTTTACTTTCGCATCAACAACATCGATATCTTTTGTGGTGGTTCCTGTTGGATCCCAGCAGACAGCCTTCTCCCCAGGATCGACTCAGCCAAGTATCGCAGCTGGCTTGAGCTCATGCGTGAGGGAAACCAGGTCATGGTAAGGTAGGTAAAATGCGCGCATCATCGCTCATTCTAGGCTGACTCATGTGACTTAGAGTATGGGGAGGCGGTATCTACGAAGACGACGTATTTTATGACACTTGTGACGAGTTGGGCATCCTCGTTTGGCAGGACTTCATGTTCGCATGTGGCGCATATCCCACCTGGCCGAAGCTTAGAGAGTCTATCGAATATGAAGCCAGGGATAATATCCGACGTCTTCGACACCATCCATCGATTATTATATGGGCTGGGAACAATGAGGATTATCAAGTTCAAGAACAATGCCATCTTGAATATGATTATGATGACAAAGACCCTGAATCATGGCTCAAAAGCTCTTTTCCAGGAAGGTACTACTACGAACATCTCTTGCCAGTGGTTCTTGGACAAGAGTCACCCCGAGCGCAATATTGGCCGGGTTCCCCATTCTCAAATGGCAAACTGAGCTCGGACCCGACAGCTGGCGATATACATCAATGGAACGGTAAGCTATTCGGATTGTTCTGTTTCACTTCCTGCGAACTGACTATTCGATAGTATGGCACGGAAGCCAAGAGAAATACCAAAGATTCGATCAGATAGGAGGAAGATTCAATAGCGAGTTTGGATTGGCGGCGTTCCCTGTTCTTCGAACCATTGAAAAATTTGTTGCGGACGAAAGTGATCTCTACCCCCAATCACGTGTTCTCGATTTTCATAACAAGGCGGATGGCCATGAACGACGCATTGGGGCCTATGTCTTGGAGAATTTCCGCAATGCTTCGGACCTTGCGGTGAGCCCTTTCCCCTTACAAGCTTTCTCTACGGTGCACTAACACTCTTCTTTGTTTGCCCCCTAGACCTGGGTATACTTGACTCAACTGGCGCAGAGTGAAGCGTTAGCTTTCGCATACGGGGGTTGGCGGCGCCAGTGGGGAGAAAGCCGACGATGCGGTGGGGCTCTCGTCTGGCAGCTCAACGACTGCTGGCCAGCAACATCGTGGTCGATTGTTGACTACCATCTGCGCAGGAAGCCCGGTTTCTACACCATAAAGCGAGCCCTGCTCCCTGTTGTGGTTGGCGTCCAGAGGGAGCATCATGACTGGAGCATCTGTCATGCACGCCCTGCCAAGACATCGTCCTACAAGGTCTGGATCTGCAGCAGTCTTGACAACGAGGTCAATGTCGATATTGAGCTTCGTTTCCTGTCCATTGCGACAGGAAAGGCGGTGAAGTCTACTATCAACAAGAGGAATGTCACTATCGCCTGCAATGGGACCACTGATGTCCTGTCGGGAGAAATTGATAATATCGCTGAAGAGGATCATGTCTTGAGCGCTAGGATATTTCAAGATGGGGTCTGTATCTCTCGAAACACTGATTGGCCGCAGCCACTCAAATATCTATGTTTCAAGAACCGAGGAGTCAAAATAGAAACACGGCCCGGAGGAATCTCGATTACTTCTGAGAGACCCACCAAAGGATTGGTCCTCACGGAACTCGATGGAATCTCTTTGAGCGACAACTGCCTGGACATTATGCCTGGTGACTGCCAAGTCGTGGACATCATTGGGCCTACTACTGATGCGCCTCGTGTCGACGTGCGATATCTAGGTATGGACTAAAGTTTAAAGGTTATAATAGAGAAAGGTCAATTTCGCTTAGAACTCTTCACAATTGAAATGAATCTGTTGAGATAGCTTGATCCTGCATAGAGATTTTCCTAGGGCAATGTAGACTAATTGGTTAAAAGTGATAATCTTGCAGCTGAGGCAAATAGAGTATACTGCTATTGTCGTACCGAGGTGTCGGAAGCAAAACAATTCACAGCTTATGTGATAATACAATATAAATCTCTCTCATTATTTCTTCTGATTTCTAGGCCTTACATCAATGGAATATTGTCTTTCCTGCTTCGTTCAGCAAGTAACAATGTCGTTGACCTGGAATCGGCATCATCCCGAAGGATACCGCTTTCAGCAATATTCCGTACCTTTGATTAGCTAGTCACTCGGAGAGGAAATCCGACAGGTATCCTCAGTAAGCCCTTGACCGAATGAGGCATCCTTCTATGGATATGTTAGTGGATCCCGTGCACGGCCTTGACGCCCGTCAGAAAAAGGTCTCCCTGTTTTGTTCAAAGCCTGAAAGTCTCGAACAATCCAATTCAAGCAGGGATTTTAAGTGGCTTGCAGAGGAGTGGGTCAGGGCTAGCATTTGAGGTTAAGTTACTGTAGGGAGCCAGGGATTAGTTTAAATTGAATTGGGTAAGCCGGTAGATCTTGGCCTCGTTCAGTCAGCTATGATCTACTTACTACTCTGATGAACAACTTACCCTGTACCTCGGTTGTTCTTCTGAATTTACTGTTAGTTAGAGGTACGTAGATGCTTGAATTCACGAATAACTTAAAGCTTGGTTAGGTCAAGAGGTAAGTAGATTTGGCTCAAGGAATACCATGCCAATTTGAAAGCCCAGGTCGTCAAATTGGATTGAACTTGTAGCTTGGACTGTCGAAAGCGTTGGTTCTTGTGCCTCGGCACTCCACATCTGTGTACAATTATCGTAAGACACGGTTGAAATCCTGATACCTACCAGTGGTGCCAAGAAACGGCATCGCCGAAGTTACAAACCGGGAGTTGATAATCCCGCACTAGCGCGACAGGGGGAGAAATGCCGATTTGCCCGCATCCTTCCGGCTTTCGGGTCCGGCTTAGCGCTATCACCGGGGCTTCAACGGAACTGAAGCAACCAGTGCTTCCGAGTTGTCTTATTATTGATATGTTTATCTAGTTATCGAAGTCGTCTGGGAATATCTTCTCTATTCCATACTCATATATGTCCTGCCGATATGATGGACGCATTACAGCTATCAGACAGAAGCGAAGACCAGATGTCAAGCACGCAGAGTGGGACATATCGACCCACCTCATCGTGTGCTGAGTGTCGTCGTCGACGGGTTAAATGCGAAGGGCAGACAACCCCTTGCAAACAATGCGTCTATTATCTTGTTCCACATCTTTGCCATTAACCAGCACGGAAGAGAAGACGAAACGTAACCCTCAAGTAATGCATGCCCTTCAATGACGCCCAGAATTTGAAAGCAGTTTCCATTCTAACTTGTGCGAATCTCCTATGCAGATCCCATGTCGAGCTCGCAGAAGGCTACTCCAAAGCTCGGAAAGTCATTGATACGCTGTTCCCTTCCAGCTCCCTTGAACAGCTCTCATTGATGACTCGACAGCAGCTGTTGAAACGCTTGGACACATTTGCAGATCCTCCATCCACGAGCGAAGACTTTTCGCATGATGATTTGCTCGTTCTGGAGCCTCTTACCGAGCAGAACTTCACCTGGGACGAGTTCTCGGAGCATGATAGCGAAACCTCTCGTATAGCTGATGACGTCAACGGTCTTGCATTCTCTAGACAGTCCCTGAATACTTCATATCTGGGGTTATCGTCGGTACCTACGATCTTGAGAGTAATCGCCCATATCCGCCCCGGCATCCAGAAAAGGGTCAGCGAGGATTCCCAGGCATGGAGAAGTTCATCGTGGCTGATGACATGCTCCGACGAACCCTCTATATTACAGATCGATGAGGCATCGCTTGTTGATGCATATTTCGACCGAATACATACCATCATCCCTATGATCGACGAAGCAGAATTCCGTTATCGATACGATCTGACAAAGTTAAGTCCAGATAGCACTAACCCATGGTTAGCTTTGCTTAACATGGTGTTGGCAATGGGTTCACTAGCTTCAGATTCCATGCACTTTAACAGTCATAATATATTCTATAAACGAGCTCTATCGTATCTGAGCATTACATCCTTCGGATCCGGGCACATATACATGGTGCAAGCTCTAGCTCTCTACAGTGGTATGGCTTTGCATTTCTTCAACAGGCCGAACACCGCATCTGCCATAATGGGAGCAACGATCCAGATGGCTGTTGCCATGGGTCTTCATAGAGTACAAAGATTCCGGGTCGACATGAATAGTCCTTGTTGTCCTACAACAGGCACTGCAGATACTCAAATCGGTACCTGGTGGACTCTTCTATGCTTAGATACGTGGGCTTCCTCGACATTGGGACGTCCTAGTCCTGGGTATTGGAATCCTGCAACAGTGACGACACCTATACCTTCGACATTGCGCAGCTCGGTAAGTATCGCGTCGTGCTTGACTCTTTGAATAGCAATTTGACTTATGGTAGGATCATGGAATGATTTCTCTTGCTGCTAGTGAGAGCTTTTGCAGAATTGCCGCGCGCATCCAAGAGAGACTGATCCAACTGCCTATCATTAGCTTGGAAGAAGCGAAGGAGTTCGATCGCGATCTTCTTGGTTGGAAAGACTCCTTACATGCATTCCTGGCTCACAAGGAACAATGCCCTTCCAATCTTCATATTGCGCGGGCGACTATGTGGTGGCGTTATATCACCACTCGGCTTATCCTCTACCGTCCAACATTGCTCATCACTGCGGTCCGTCGTAAACCTTGGGATGGACTGAGCACCAACGAGAGAACAGCCCTGCGCAATTGTGTTGAGATTGCTATCGAAGGAATTGACATGATGAGCATCGAGTGGTCTCCGAACCAGGTCATCTGCTGGAACATTGCCTGGAACCTATTCCAGGTAGCGCTAGTTCTCGTTCTCTGTATGATGTCACACGAAGATCTGGCAAAAGAGTACAAGTGCAGTAAGTACATAGGCTGTGCGATCGATTTATTCAGCCAAATGGAGCCTTTAGATGCCGGTTGCACGCGCAGCCGTAAAATACTCCAGCTTCTATTTGACAACGCCAGAGACCTCGAGGCCGAGACTACATCACATGAGGGCCATATCATGAGTCATTTAGCCCTTGATAGTCTAAATTTTGATCTGCTGGGGGAGGATATTGACTGGTTAGCTGAGTTCTGTGGCGGTGCTCCTTGAAAAACAAAAGGAACAAGAGCTTCAAATCGAACCGTGAGTTCACCAGTATCCCGATCCAAGATCTCAACGGCTAATAGGTATATGAGATGCTTCCAGCTATCGCCCGGGGCATTATAGTTGTAAGGAATGGAATGAGAAAATGACTTGCGGCCTCTGACAACTTTATATCCCCCAATTGCTACTCACGACACAGTAACGGAGTTTGGTATAACCGTGCTAGTGAGGGTTGCCTGGTCGATGTAACGAGAGCGACAATATCGGACTAGGCACTTACTTGTTTGGTAAGGTCTTTACAAAGGATTTCATAATAAAAAGCAATATGCTCTAGATTGGCACCATAGGTAAATGGAAAATTATATCCCTAATCCCAGTTATATAAGAAGGCTTTTTGTAATGTTGTATTCATAGGGAGTCTGGTAAAACGGACTACGAAATCTTTGAGGAGATAAGAGTTACATTCAAGTCATAGTTTTCATACTTGCTATTCTATAATTCTTTTGTTCTCGCTTGCCATTCACAACACCCTCTCTCTTACTATTGCAATCAGAACCGGAGCCATGATAGCTCCAATGGCTGCGGATACTTATGATGTCTGCGCCCTATGGGTTTTTTTTTCTGTCCCTCTGTCTGGCATTGGCTTGTGGGATTGTGCCTCCACCAGAAAGGATTCTACTCACGGTCATGGTTGGTGTTGCTATAAATACTTCAACTCCGACCCCGGGTGCTATCAGCAAGACTCAGCTCAAATACATTGGCGATGTCTCTGATGATGCCTGGGTCAAAGTGGGTCACGCCAGGACCTTGACAAAATGATCACGGATAACTCTATTAAGACGCCTGCATCTATTGACATTATGAACGAACGTTTCTCCAACATTGATGGCAATACCAATGGCGGCAAGAACAATATCGTCACATGAGTTCAATGGGAGCTCACCGGAAAAGTCAATACCAAATCTACGGCGCCAAGCGCGTCCCGTCCCGCTACTTCAGGTGGATCTTACCGGGGGTAGTGGATCTGGATCATGAACCGGCGGCCTTTGTGCCAAGCCTGATGAAAAGACTGACTTGTGCAACAAGTGTCTTACCTGCGTCAGGCTTGGAGGTAGCTGCATTAATAAGGCCTGTAAAGGGGCGAGTTAGCTTTAGGGGAGTCTCGTATATATCTGTATTAACCACCTCTTTCTAGGCGCTGAGCATAGTCTTGCAGCTCATGTACCGTAAGCCAAAAACCCTTCAATTGCGTCAGCGGCTGTTTGAAAGCCCGGAGCATTTGATTATGTCTTTGGTGTATGATCGTCATATATTTCAAATTCGAGAAGCAACGTGGCAGAATCTGAGCTCGATAGAACGGAGGAAACCTGCGCAATCCTCTCTACCATGGTCATTCTTAAAGTGATTGTTATATTTATACTCTTTAATCTTCGGTTCGTCATTGATGAAGTAAGCCTCACCATAGAGATCAACAGACTGTCAGCTTTTCTATAAAAATATTTCTTCATACTCGACGAGTTTCCGTCGTCCGAGTTGAGCAACATATATGTGCTTTAGCAACCGAATGAAAATCCTGGCTCGACAACCGTATCAGCTTACAGTAGTTGACCTACAGCTCGATTATGAAAATGCATATATCAGCATTGTGTCAATGACGGCTGACGACTCAGCATCACGCGCAACATAGCATTTGAACAATACTTCCTTACAGTCTGGTGCTACTGTCTGGACACGTTTCAGGTCCCATGCATAAGTCTCAGTGTCCTTGATGTAATTTACAAAATAGTCGGTTTACCGATGGAATCCTTTCTGCGTTCGGTCTCGCATACTGAGCTCTTGGCATCTGCCATTGGAACTTCACCATTCCCGGAGTGGTTGATGCGTTATCGAAGTGGGACAGGGAAGGGTCACCTATGGTGGGGGTTGGTGAGAATACTGTAAGATCTTCTGGTCTAAGTGTTACGATGATATTTCCTGGTATTTGCTCACCACCCCACCACTGAATTTATTCGAGACTAAACCACTTGTCTAGCATGTTTGGTGAACAGAAATTATTTTGTATAGTCGGGGTGTTATAAAAACCTCAAATAATCGCGCAATATTTCAGATCCGTTGCTAGTACCATGGGTTAATGGATCCATGGGCAGTAACAGCCAGCGGCGGATATGTTGATTGCATAGCCCGATATCCCCCAACTTATTAGACTCGAGTATAAGTTAGTCTAGGTTCATCTCTTTTTTACGTTGTGTTAGGTCGCGAATGGTAGGTCTGATATTGCCAAGACATATCGTGTCAGATGTATAGGCCCTGGATGATATCCGCCGCACGCCGGCAATCGTGCAGTCATCTTGGATCAAGCCCAAGTTCATGTTTTACGAACAATTTCTGACCTTTAACACATCAAGACTAGCAATTTATCCACGGTGTCTACCTGGGTTCCAGAGCAAGGGGCATGTTATTTGGTCCGACTTGAATGATCGCCCCATACTATATATATAACCTACGCATCGATCTTTGAATCGAGCCTGAACAACTCATGAAGCCAATCTAGAAAGATAGTACATTTGGAAAGAATGTTCCGAATGCTCCTCAACTAGCAGACGAAGGTGCTGCAGTTTCCAAGTATCATGTTGAAGTTCTCCAACCCTTACAAAAGATACGGGCTGAAGTCAAAAGCAGAGTCACTCTGTCCAGCAGCCTGTCCTGCAGCTTTGAGAGCACCCCAGTTTACATCGTTGATGCCGACTTCGTAATCCCAGCCTTGATGAGGATCAGGGTTTGGCAGTATCTGCCAATAAAACCAAGGAATTCCCGCCGCATCAATTTGAGCAGCCCACTTCTTGATGTTGGCATCTCGAGTGCTGGTAGGTAGTGCTGATCCGCCATTGCAGTTGTTGTTCTCTGCGTTTGTGTAACATGCACCCCATTCCTGCATGATGAGCTTTTTGCCAGCGTTCTTGGCCTTAGTGACATAGGGCTGAAGTTTGGAGGTTTCAAAATCTCCACCGTAATAGGCATGAATGGCGAGGACATCCAGGCTGCTGCAGGTGAAGTAACCGTCAAGGAGGGAGCTTGAAAGATAGGCTCCTCCACCGGTCGTTACCAGTATCTTTGAGTTTCCATTTAAGTTGTCCTTGATACTCTTGGCCATGGTGCACTGCCAGGATTGGAGAGCAGAAGGATTTCCCTACATAGACGGTTAGTCGGGACAGGAACAATTCTTCTAAGTGTCTTCAGCTGCTAAGTACCTGAGGGTGCATTGCTTCGTTTTGAGCCTCAAAAGCAAAGATATACTCAGAGCTCTGGCTCCATGGCTTCCCTGTTTTGATGTTCTTATGCGCAAGAACATGAGCAATACGGTCCTTGAAATAGGCTTGGGCTTGACTGTTGGTATAAAAGTCTCCTGTGCCGTACCATTTGCCGTAAAAATCCCAATTGCCCTCAAGAGCATTGTAGCTGTGAATGGAAATAAGTAGCTTGATACCGTAGTCATGAGCCTTAACCATAAGAGCATCAAGCCTATTGAGAACAGTGTCGTCCCATTCATTAGGGCCTGATCCTTGCAAAGCACCAAAAGCATTGACCGGGGTGCCCTTCTGAGACCCAGACGCTCCTGAAACGGGATGAGTTTTCAAACGACTAATACAAAGAGTGAGATCTCTTACCATCCAGCCATACACGAAGAACCTTGACTCCAGCACTTTGAAGTCCAGTGAAAAGAGTGGTTTGTTGGCTATCAGTCAAGCCAGCAGCGTAGTAGAGATTCGAGGCTGAAAACGATTTGGCGGCAAAAGTAGTCGCCAGTGACGACAACCCAAGTGCCAAGCTTGTAATCGAAAACAGCTTCATGGTAGCGGTTTAAAAAAAGCTGTTGGTGTGGTCATTGGCTAGATGAACGGTTGTAGAAACAGCTGTGTTGAACGCAACGTAGCCACCCTTTATATAAGATATCGCACAGGCCATGGGCTATACATCCTGTTAGAGGCATTTGACATTAGTCAAATGAGCCTAACATATGTAGTGTAATGACCGAGTCACATTAATGCATCGTAATGAGTTCGCTGGATATGAGAATTTAGATCGCCGAACCTTGTTTCACGGATAGTAAAATATCCCTAACTAATCAGGATTCTCAAACGTAGTGCTTATCGTGATAGCAAGGATATGTAGGTATATGCCTATATAGATACTAGGAACTCATTCCTCTAGATTTGCTAATAACCCCTACTGGGTCTCTGCAGGGCCCGGAATTCCAAAATGGCGACAAAGACAGCCACTTAGCTCTCAGTCCCTGGCAACATGTCTGGAAGAAATGAAGAATCAGGTTTTAAGTGCAGATCGGTTTCAGATCGAACGCCGGTAGGCCCGATATATTAGCACTCGTGAAGATCAGATCTTTATCTAGCTTAATTTGGCAGGAGGTGAGAGAACCGCCATGGCCGGAAGCGGGGTTAGGATATCCGTCTTAGTGTGGAGATGTCAACCTATAAGCTTCCAGATTGATAGTTAGTCGCATTGGGCCTCATTCATATGAACCTTCCTCAGAGCTGATCTTGTGAGCCACCTGCAAGGCGATGAAGACTATGCAATGTCAATACTCACATAGATGAAGCGAGCTACGATCTCATGTCAGCCGATTGTAGTTTTGAAATTAACTTTTGACTTGTTGTGTAGTTGTTAAAAAAGTGCTATTTTTTTGCCTTCAGTCAATTCTATACTTAAAAAGACTAACACGGCTGTCTGTATGTGTGTAGCCAAGAATCCTCTTGTTACGTTTTCGTAATTCCGTTTTACCCCCAGCGCGAAATCGATTCCTAGAATCTTGCCAGGGCGGGTTACCAATTCAGGACTAGCATCACGTAACGTAGATGGAAAGCCTCAGGGTGCTAACATATCGATTACCTATTGAAATGAGCGACTAGAATCATCGGATAATGCTCAGGTGATATGCTGGTCAGCCGTTAAGCGGCACGGCCCGAACGTGGATCCTGACTTTCAAGGAGCGCCGGTGAGTTATCAGTTACTATCAAACTTATCCCCTCTGACTAAAAACTCCTCAGCCTGTCTTACAACTAGTCTCCTTCATCCAAAGGTCCATTGTCTGCTTATAGTCTTCCCAAAAGGTGTGATCTCCGGCCGGCCCCAGATCGTGGCTAATATCCACAACGTATGGCGGGTCGTAGCATTTGTGATCGTAACACTGCTTATTCTCCCCTTTCATGCGATTACAAAAGATAGTGACATCTGCTCCTTCCGCCGTCACGTGTATGCGTCGGCGCGTCCTAATCTCATGCCACGTCTCTTTGACCTCAGCGTTGACAAGGCATAATCCAGGCCTGACACGATCCTCGTCGTCGCGTTTGATGAAGCTGCGGCTCCGCTGCACGTTCACGCACTCGTCTGGGCCTGGTTTGCAGTTTGTCTTTGTCTTCCAGTTCTCCAGAGCATATTCGCTGTCAGCCCAGAACCTTTGATCCCCACCTAGACCCAGTTCGTAGCTGGTGTCAACGACGTGCCCGTAACTCTCGTGGATATAGCACTGCTTGTTGACGCCCCCCATGAATTGGCAGAAGTCATCGGGCGGCGTTCCTTCAGCCGTTACGTGGATCCGTCGGCGAGTCTGGCCGGCCTCGTGCCATGTCTCTTTGAGCTCTATATTCACCACGCAGGTTGCACGAGAAAAAAGATCATCTCTCCCTTGTTTATGGAAAGTCAGAATCTTGAAACACCAAACGGACAACTCTAGGGAAGCCTTTCCAGAAGAAGAGAATGAGATACAGACCTTGTGTCACAGGGTTGGGAGCAGCCGCCACTGGTAATATGGCTCCGAGAATAGCAACAACGATGGGAGACTTCATGTTGTAAGCTTGTTGGTACGATTTCGAGTTGTTGTTGCGATATTGCTTTTTGTTCACGACCGTAAACTTGAATCTTTTGGTGAATGGTATCAGTCTTGGGGTGTCTCATCATGTTTATACCTCGGCGTTGCCTCCAAGACCCTATGTCACCTATAGGAATGAACTGAGAAATTTCTGTTGACCTCATCGCTTTGTTTACTCGTGCACTTGGTGGCTTACTAGGAGCTCCTTGGTTGGTCTCAAGACACTTGCTGCTGGCGGGATTGGCAGGTAAGTGACGATCTAAACCTTTCTTCGTCGTCCGGACTCGTCGGGAAACCTGTTTTGAGGAGCATTGCCATAGGCAGCAACTGTTATTAGCTATTAGCTGAACAAAAGATCATCCGTTATGATGATCTTCAACTAGTTGGATGCTATATCAGCTACTGTGGAATTGTAAAGGATTGAAATCCTGTACCTCAGTCTCGAACTAGCGTAGGATATGACATAAGGTTATCTTAAGTGGCCGCTCGTCATAACTCTAAAGCTTAATCTAAAACTTGTTTCAACTTGTAGATGGGACCAACAGACAATGTGGATCCGGACGCCCCTAAGCTGATACTCATAAGTATCAGTGACTTCTGATGCGGGGGCCAGGCAGCCATATTGATGCCTATGAAGGATGATGCGCGTTGTCGGTTAGATAAGGCCGTTCATATTGTCGATTAGATAAGAGCGTCTATCTGTTCTTGAGGCGATTGTATCGGAGAAGTAGAATGACTGAATATACCATTCATTTTCAGTAACGATCAGAGGCCTGAGATGTATTTAATGTTGTTCAAATGTCACAAAATTCTCGCTTTCGATGTTTGTGATATCAATCACTTAGGTTTGCCTTACTCAAAGAACAATCTTCTACAGGTCCCTGTTCCATACATAGTTATCATCTATACTGCATACCTCTCATCGAAGTTACTCTACTACTTACTCTACCACGAAAAACATGAAGCTCTCTATCACATTGGCACTGCTATCTGTCCAGGTCAGCTTCATCCTAGCTGCCCCAGTAGCCCAAGAGAGCGCAGTGGAGTCCGACCGGCCACGGGATCCTATTGAGGCACCCAGTGAGGAGGACATTATAGGCGATGTTCCTGCCCTCAACGGCGAGGAAGGGCCTCGGGAAGCAAAATCCGTCAAAATTGATTTTGGTGATGGCGAGATTAACTTTGGCGGCGTGTTCCCTGCAGACATGCTCGAAACCCTTCGCGAAAAGTGCCCAAAAGGCGGCTGTAAGCCAGGTTTCGAGTACGAAGTTGAATCCTTCTACGCCGAAGGGGGCAACGGAGGCAATCGCAAAGTTAAGATGATCGTTCAAGGTTCATTCAATGAGCCTGGGTTAGCTGGCGATATTAACCAACTGGTTGACGCCGGCAAGGCTGCCCTTGAAGGTCTCGTTGATAATGGTGTTGCCACGAGCCACGTGGAAAAATACATCGTCGACCCGTGTCCTGCTTGGCAAACCCACGGCTGTTTAGGTACGTCAAGGAAAACTTACTAGAAGATGTCAAGTGTTCTTCTCGAGGTCCATTATTCTGATTACTTTTGCAGGATCTTCAATCAGTGAAAGCACTCAGTGGAAGAGCACAAACTATATCAACGTACGCATAAACGCACCTGATGATAGCTTGATCAGCTTCATGACCGTCGCATTTTACGCCGAAGATCCGAATGCGGGATTCTGCAACCTCATCACGGCTGCAGGTGTGACTGCTGCCACCTTGGCCCCAGGTATGGCCATAGCTGCCAACGGCATTGTCGTTGGTAGTATTCTCTGCGGTCATTATATCTAAATCAGACATCAGAACTCGAAATTGAGCTTCCTGTAAAATCGACCATACGTACCAAGTTACAGTATAGGCACTCGAGGGAGTGCCAGCCCTGTCCTTTACGAATAGCAAGTTGCAACTGGAGAAAATCATCTGTTGAGAAGGACGCGTTTCAGCATCGACCTCAGTCCTTGTGACTGGCGGTCTTGGTGGGATTGGTTGTTGTTGGAGAGGAAGCTTGGACACATGCGGTATATTCGTGGGGGCCAAATTAGGCAAGAGCAATCATTATATAAATAGGATACAAGGGATTTGAGACTTTGTTTATTTCACAGAATTTGTATCAGCTATAATTATTACTGGAATATTTGCCGCATAGAACCGGCCGTTGTGTCTGTTGGGGGCCGGGCCTTGGAATGCACTTTGTCATGGGTAGCTTCCTCCCAAAAGTCCCAGTGCCAAGTCTCAAGTGATTGAAGCATCTTAGGCAGTTGAAGCCGTAGAGCAACGTAATTGGACAACTTGCGGGGGCTGACTTCGCTTCTAAACTCAGGCCATGGGCTACGCCATCCGGAAGCATTGGTCTGTGTACGGTTGTTGATCATAAGTACCGAACGTTCTAGCCAAGGTTACAGTGGAGGACGAAGGATTTCTAGCTCAGTCTAGCCTCACCGGTAAATGGATGGGCAGGTTCCTGGCATTTTCGTAATTCTCAGGGTGGGGGCCAAACGTCCCCGCAAGGGTATCACAGTAGAACTCTTCTATGTCTTACGTAAATTCACTATTATAAAGCCTTCTACCTCCTTTGGAGGTAGGGAATGAGAACACTGACAGGTCTATGACTTGTTCTAGTAGTTATTCATACCAATGTGGGCTTGAGTTTGTACTATGAAAACTTAAAAACCTGCTATAGGGCTGAAGGCCGGGTAGCTGCATATACACCTTGACATGGAGACACCACTTTTGTACTCCCTTATTAATGGACTCTCCGCAATAACCAATCCACAGCCCCATAACAAGTTTTGAGGGTAGTGCGGCGTGCTGCAATCTGGCTAGTCTGGCTAATTTTACCCAATTTTAGCCTGGTTTTGGGTGACATTCTAGTCACCGATAAGCGTTTAGATAAGAAGAACCCTGTCATTTAATTTTCGCTAACAACGCAAATGACAACCTTATCAAGCTCGAGTCAAGATGAATAAGTAGCTGTGGTTTTCTATCATACTCTCTCTTGGATTCAGAGTCAATTATTCATCTGTTCAGGGTTCTACAGTCAACGAAAGGCTTCCAGTGTTGAAGACTAATTTCCGCTTCTTTAATGGACTCCCAACAGGGTCTGCCCTATAGAGGAGCAGCATATCCAACCAAATATCGGCGAAACCACCCTCGGTCCAGAACTGGATGTCTCACTTGTCGTGGAAGACGTAAAAAGTGTGACGAGGGAAAGCCTGTTTGCGATTATTGTGTTCGGACGGCTCAGGTTTGCATTTGGCCAGGCGACGATGATTGCCAAAAGGAACAATTAGCAGGTGAAGTTGGGATGAACAATTCTGACACAAACGCGAATATGGATTCTTCCTCTAGGCAGGGACGTCAGATGAAGCAGTCCATTGAAAAGGTAGAGGCAAGGCAGGACGCCTTCGGAAAGGCCAGATCTTTAATCACGAGGCCAAATCTTACTATAGTATGTTGCCGACACTAACGTGCTATGCTGAATCTTTTTCAACTAACCAATCATCTATAGTCAACATCCTCGCAATTACACGTTTTGAAAAGATTCTTTTTTGACTGGTCAACCTACGGGAATATTCCATCAGGATATACGATGTCTTGGTTTGGCCGACTTCCGCATATATATTTCAATTCGAACGTGGATAGCCTTCTGCACAAATCAATCAAGGCCTTGGCAAATGCTAGCTACGGACAGAGGTTCAACTCTGATCAAAACTTACGGGACGCAGCTAAGCTATATGGAGAGTCCATACATATGCTGAAAGATAGAATGCTTTACATTGTCGATTCTTTTCAATACGTCGAAGTTATGGCGTCAATCATCTTACTAGGTATTTACGAGGTAAGCGGCACTGAGCTGATGGGATGTAGATCACTCTGTTTGAATGTCTTTGACTAAATTGTCTTAGGGCCTGGTGGATAGATCTGTGGCGCTTGAAGGCTCTTGGGTGTCGCATACGAGTGGTGCCTGGACCTTGCTATTCTTACGAGGTCAAAGGAAAGTTATAGAATCTCCAGCAGAATACGCGGTATCTATAATTACTCTCATGCAAATGGTATGTTCACCTTCTGGTATGCTCCCTGTTTAAGTAGTGGTGCTCATCCCAAACAGATTCAGATTGGCCTGTTAACTGGCCAAGGACTTGCGTTGCCATGGGATTCAGTAAAAGAGCTAGGATTGCCAAAAGTGCCTTACTTCTACTCGCATGCAGAGCTGATATACAAGTCGGCCTGTCTTTGTATGAAGTGGAGAACGGCATTGTTGGATTTCGAAGTCGGTCAAGATGTCACACAATTGTCTGCCATCACATTCCAAGCCTTGACTTTGGACAAGCAGCTTGACGACTGGGCAGAAACTCAGCTTCCTTCTTTCCACTACACGGTCGAAGCCATATCACCCACTTCTCAATTTGAATGTTTGAGACCTCTACTTCACGGATCATGGAGTCCCCTTAACTCACACACGTACCCATCGATCATGATCCAAATTGTTTGGAGGTTCTATTGGATGGCTCGAACCATTCTCAACCAAGCTCTTCTGTTCACCAATAGTCTGTTTGAACAAACAAAAGCAACAACAAACCCGATTCAAATGTTGAAGGCGAAGGTGGAATCCAACATCTTGTTATTCACCGACCTTCTATGCGAATCGTGCCTGTCAAATTTCTTAAATATCTTCAAGAAAAATCCACAGCTGTACAGAACTGAAGCCATTCCAAGCCTCCTAGGTTATACCACTTTACATGTTTTGCCCACGCTGCTTTTATGTTATGAGCAGGTCAAACTCACTGATATTGATCTGTCGGGTCGAAGAGAATGGGTGATCGGCATGAGGAAGTTTCTTCAAGAAAATCTTGGCATTGCAAAAGGTGCAACAGCACTACCCCCATCTCCTGACAGCAATATCCCAATTCAGATTTGGGGCCTGCCATAGAACCCTACCCTCGAACAGATAATGATAACCTATTCTCAACGCAAACATTGTCCAGAAACATCACGTGTTCGCAATAAATCCTCAATGACTGCGAGGTTCAAGTGCCTTTTATACAGTTAAACTTGGCTATGCTTAGTACCAAGGGAAACAAGGGTTTGATAATGGCCTGGACTCTTGGCGCATTGACAGCTGGATGACCGGGAAAAGAACCAACCTCTCTTATTCAGCCGCATCTTGTATAAAACATTCTAAATCAGCTCCAACCTGAATGGGCATGATTAGAGAGGGAATGAGCGGTCTAAATGGGGGCAGCTGATCGCGACTTGAGGCTAAGCCTAAGATATCTTATCATTTTCCAGAAACGATAATGAAATCCAATATAACTATCCGCAGCCGACTCACTTGACGTTGACCTAGTTGAATATCCTTATAAGATAGATCAATGTTAGACGATAAAAAACGCACCAAGTTCGCCACATCAGAACACCACATACGATGGCCTAAAGACATTCTTTCCCTCGTTATTGTCGTAGCAGTAGATACATAGCTGACTTGATCTCACAATCAAACCCATAGAAACCAGCTCAGAAAGGGTCTTGTTGCAGGATGATTATAAAAATAGTACTTACCGTTAGATTCCATACACTGTGTAGTCGTCTTACAACAAACCAGTGTTCAATACCTAAGCAAGTGATAGGAAGGTCAGATTGTTTTCAACTATGCTCTATCTGAAGCCATCATTATATCCTTCAAGCTATTACTTTTGAGAGTTTTGCTATATCGGGACCTGAGCTTCATCAGAGCTACTGCTATGCGAAGCTTACGGCAAGTAATCAAAATGTGGAAGTGTGTAAGCTTATACTTGTAGTAACTACTTACAGCTTACTACGGTCTCACCGTGACACCTCGTATTAGTCCTAGTCAGCCACAATCGTCGTCACATAAGCAGACGCGTATTTGGTGAGGACTTAATAAACGACATGATTGGATTAGGAGTAACCTTATCGCGTCTTTCTGATGGTCTAAGCAACGCCCATCACCAATTTGTGCGACGGTAAGCAAGGCCTGGGCTGATAAACATCCTTGGCAAGGTGGGACTTCGCAACTCATATCTACTTACGGCTATCAAGTAATATCTGCCGGATATTCCGTACCCTTTGTGTCCCGTGGCTTACATATAGTGATTCACCGAGTCATGCTGACGCCTAGCTCGTTCATCTCATCCAAAGTTGGAGCGCGAGATGAATCTTTGACCCTGGAAAGGCAAGGTTTTTGGAATTGTTGACTCTCAATTGGCCGAGTTTTCACAAGTTCAGCCCTACAGTAGGCTGAGGTCTATGTCATCTGACTACTTAACGTGTCGTACATAACGTCAAGATGATGATTTCCGGTCGGCAGGGGGTACAATCCCGAGTCAGATTTTGCTTATATATTCCCGGGAGAATCAGTAAATTTAAGAACACAGTCTTTGCAAGGACATACCTTCAACATGACTCTCGTTGAACGTTTCTGGCATTTTTATGTCACTGTCGTGGCATGGCTGACTATGTCCCCAGCAGCCGACTATAGCTCCAGTCCATTTCAATATCCTCTTGGACGACCCAAGACCCACATTCAGCATACCGAGCCTGATTTCCCGGTTTTCAACCCACCTCCAGTTGATCCAGGAGACCATGAGTTCGTATGCGAGTATCCAGAAATGGAGGGTTTCGTCCAATGCTCCATCGCTGAGAACAGAGAATGTTGGCTTCGTCATCCTGATGCTCGCGAGTTCAATATACACACGAACTACGAGAAGTTCGCCCCGATTGGTATCATGAGAAACTATACTCTCAACATCACTGATAGCTGGTGGAACGCTGATGGCCAGAACTTCACTGAGGCCAAGCTCTTCAACGAAACCTATCCTGGACCTTGGCTCGAAGCATGCTGGGGAGATGTAAGTATCCAATGCCAGTGTGAAATGTATTCAAGTACACTAACTCAGAGCAAGACTTTAAACATAACAGTTATCAATAGTATGACCAAAAACGGGACCAGCATTCACTGGCACGGAATCAGGCAGAATCGGACTATGGATATGGACGGTGTCAACGGCATTACACAATGTCCTATTGCTCCTGGCGATAGCTTCAACTATGTCTTCAAGACAACGCAATATGGTACATCGTGGTACCATAGCCACTACTCCGTTCAGTACGCCGATGGATTGCAAGGACCAATAGTACGATTGCAAATTCGAATTTCCTGTAGCACACGTAAGTCGACTGACTGACTCACAGACAATCCACGGTCCACAGTCGGCGCCGTACGACGCAACAAAGAGACCACTACTTATGACAGACTGGTGTGAGTTTGTTCCAGCAAGGCCTCAAAATCCTTATTAACCGATCATTAGCTCATGAAAGTGCGTTCAAGCTCCTCTTCCCGGGTGTGAACCTCGCCAATAGGACGTTCCTGCTCAATGGCACTGGCGATATCACCCACTACAACAATACACCAACGCTCCCTATACCCAAGAACTACGAGTTGTACTTTAATAAAACGCCAACCGATAGACCAAGACGACCAAAGCGGTATCTTTTACGTTTGATCAACACCTCGTTCGAATCAACATTTATCTTCTCAATCGATAATCATTGGCTTCAGATTGTTACATCAGATTTTGTTCCTGTTGAACCATACTTCAATACCTCGGTTCTCATAGGTATAGGTCAACGCTACAATGTCATTGTGGAGGCCAATCCTCTAGCAGGTGATGTGAATACGGTTCCTGAAGATGGCAACTTTTGGATCAGGACCTGGGTTGCCGCGAACTGTGGCAGTTTGACTCCTCTTCCACCTGCAGACTCACCCTACGAAAGAACAGGCATCCTGCGGTATAACCATTCTGATACTGCACTTCCATCGTCTCAACCTTGGGTTAACATCAGTAAGGCATGTTCTGATGAGACCTACTCGTCTCTTAGGCCAAAGCTTCCCTGGTATGTCGGCCCAGCAGCCAATGCAAGGGCCCTTGACGATGATGAAGCCGGTGAACGATTTAATGTGACTTTTGACAGAACAGCTGGATCCTCTCCAGAGTTTATAAAAGAGTATCCTGTTGCTCTGTTTGCTCTCCAGAGACCTAGTCAGCCCAATTTTAGACCACTTCAAATCAATTATTCTGATCCGGTCATGATGCATCTGGATGAGTCGCACCAATCATACCCAGAGAAGTGGGTGGTGATTCCGGAGAATTATACTGAAACAGATTGGGTGCGAACTAAACGTCAACACGTTCTTCTACTATTTCACTAACGTCTCCAGGTCTATTTCGTTCTGACAATGGAAGGCTCTGCCGATGGAACTGGCGCCCACCCGGTAAGGCTCTAGCTATCGTTCCTCCTCGACAAGACTAACATGATCAACTAGATCCACCTTCACGGTCATGACTTTGCCATCCTCCAACAGGAAGAAAACCAAGTGTACGATCCCAGCAAACTGAATCTGAAGCTTGATAATCCGCCACGCCGCGATGTTGTCCTTTTACCTGCTAGGGGTTTTGTTGTCATCGCCTTCAAGGCGGATAACCCAGGTGTCTGGCTAATGCATTGCCACATCGCCCGCCATGCTTCTGAAGGATTGGCCATGCAGGTCTTGGAGCGACAGTCAGATGCAAGCAAGTTGTTCCCACTGAGCTCACCAAATATGATTGAAGCAGACCGTGTTTGCAGGAACTGGGAGGCTTGGCAGCATTCCCAGGCGGAATTCTTTGAGGGTGATTCGGGTATCTAGGAATGGTTACTATCAACAAGCATCTCAGATGTTTGATCTTGCTATGCAATTAGACACGTACCCGAAGGTTCAGCAAACGTCTTCATGTGTATTCTACACCTGATGAAGCCATAAGTTGGCCTTTGAGTTTCATTACATTTTATATTCTCACGAACGTCCCTTGATAACAAACATGCTCCCGTGCCAGGGGAAATTAGTCCAGGCGATTGAGCCACGGGTCTATGCTACTCCAGGATTAAAGAACAATGTACGGAGCATCTTGCATGATTTAGCATCGACAGAAAAGATTGATTGAATGTTTGCGATGTTGGGTTCTAGGTCGTCAGCCTCTTGACAGAAAGCCTAGAACTTGGAGTGATGCTTTAAAGCCATTTCAAGCTTTCAAACACAGAAGTATCAGATGAGATATCACCGTTCGTACAAAGAGACAGATATACGTACATTTTTCAAAGGCTCGGCGCGTCTTTCTCTGAATTGGGTACCCGTTGCGTTCTGAGCATTGACTGGAGTACCATACATAGTTGCACAATCGTGCTATCTTAAAGAATGGCATATTACCTGTAACGTCCTTCTATAGACTTTACTGACTGTCCATCTAGATATCGCCTCGGTTGAATTGCGTAAGCAGATTTCTTGTATCCAATAGCTGACTCGCAAACATGAAGCAAATTGGTTTCGTGGTCTAACGGTTATGACTGCGGATTCTGATTCCGCCAGCGAGGGTTCGACTCCCTCCGAGACCTTTTTTTTTTCGTTATCAGATCCTGGTAACTTCTCGTATACAATAGTCGAAACGGTTTTACTGCCGGGTTCTCGTGTGGTGTGTCTTTATATGTCAATTACCCTGAACCACTTATCCCCAGATTTTAGTCAGTAATTATTTTTAACATCTTTTCCGACAGTGCCGGCCCTAAATAGTGTCTACTCCTATTGAGTTATCCCAACGTCTCGCTTAAAAGCTTCGAGCCAATCTTTATTCTCGGCAATAGTTTGATTAAAAGGATCATCACTGACACATTAGTCCAGTCACAAGTTCAGAGATGAAAAACTTACTCATTATAGCTAACCCACCGCGCATAGTGCTGTATCTCCTCGTCTGAAGGCACTCGACTAGCTGGATTGTGAGGCGACATGATTGCGGCCACCCAGCGTCGGAGTTCTTGTGTGAACCACCTCCAGTAATTGTGGTCGTTAAGAAATGCTGTGCTGTTCTTTAACACAAGGGATCGAGCGGCTAGAATATGAGGGTCAGGTTTTAGCGAAGGCGCTGCATTCCACGGTTCAGATGTTTCAGGCGCAGTGGAATGTCGCTGTCTAAACGCGGCCAACCAGTAGTCATCATCAGCTGCTGTGTGATTGAGATTAGAATCCGAACCGTGGATAATAACACGGGCTTGTCGGCGTAGATCATCGTCGCCAGGTTCAAGATCTATAACCCTTTGCAGGTCGAGATATGCTCCCAACTCTTGCTCCAGACGAGTGTAGTCTTGAATCATGGCATTCAGATGAAGGCCTTCA
The DNA here is from genome assembly GCA_013396295.1 of Fusarium heterosporum. Lineage (NCBI taxonomy): Eukaryota > Fungi > Ascomycota > Sordariomycetes > Hypocreales > Nectriaceae > Fusarium > Fusarium heterosporum. Next base: position 9,994 of record JAAGWQ010000134.1, on the reverse strand, counting down.
GATGGCCCAATCAGTTCAATGCCAGTGCGCTGCCTGAAGGGTGAAAGCCAGTCTCCAGTGGAATGAATGACTTTTAGGAGCCAGTTGGCGATGAAATCAGACGGCGTGGCTGAAACCTCTTCCAATCGTCCAACAATCATACAGCACTCTTCTCTCAGCTCGTCATCTCTAATGCTCAAGCCTAGAAGCTGCTTAGCTTGCACAAACTCTTGAAGCTGCGTCTCGAAAGGACATCCCTCAAAAATGTTGTTCTTGCCGCTGATTTCCATGGATGACAAGCGACTTTCGGCGTTTGATCGCATGGGACCAAATTGTGCTTGTTGGGAAATTTCCACGTTCGAGAAGACCAGGTCTCGAAGCCAGGAGCAGCAAACCAGATCACCATGAGACATGGGCTCAGAAGCGAATAGAATCCGACAGGCTTCAAGCTGCATCTCGTCTGCTGTTGGCATTCTTGCATGCTGGTAGAAGTGGTTCTGCATGAAATATGCCAGCTCTAATTTGAGAAGCTCATAAGCTGTGCGTGGTGTTTCCACAAGCGCTCGGCTACCTTCGAATGGAAAAGGGCTGTTTCTCTCGGTTTCGATAAAATCTGACTTGTTAGACAATTCAGTGGATCGGGATGCAACTTACAAGGTGGAATCGAGTTTTCGACAAGCTCCAAAATATGAGGCTCAAACCCCCAGTCCCCTTTCCAATCTGCCATTGTCTTGCCTGTCTTGAAGTGATCCGCGAGATGATGCACGCGATCGATCCACGTTTCCATAACAAGGTTGCAAAAGCCACAGCGTGAGCGAATGGCAGGCGGAGGTGCTTTCCATTGTCTCATTGGCCACTCGGCAAACTTTGTGTTATGGACAAGTTTAAGATGTTGATTCAGATGGTCTTTTCTGTTAAAAGTGCGCTCCTGGACTGGTCGATTCTTGCAGGCGGCGTAGTTGTGGCTCTCGATATGACTCTCGTCTGGATCAACGTGACCACAAAAGACACATCGAATGTCTGGATTATCGGCTTTCTCCCCACGAGGTCCTTCAGGGCTGCAAACCCATCTTTCAAGTGGCAAGTGCAGTGAGTTTTCATGTCGCTGCCAATCGTGTTTTGCTCGAAATGTCTCGGTGCAGAATGTGCACTGGAATGCTTTCCGGGGAGTGGCTAGGGATCTCTTCTCCTCTTTGTAGGCACGCCTTCTCCGCCGAGAACTTCCTCGACTAAAGAGCTCATTAAGGCCGAAAGAGGATCGACTGGTGTATGAGTTGACAGAGCTGATGGAGCTGGACCGTGAGGTTCCGACACTCCTCACTGATGGTGTCCGAGAAAGTCGTGTGTATGGACTCGTGGTACCTATATCATTAGTTTAGCTCATATTTGTTCACTCAAACTCACCTGACGGCGGTTTCACAGAAGCAACAGCTCTAGCGATGGCTGTGACGGCAGCGGGCTCATCCTCTGGAGGCGAGTCAACCCATCTCTGCAACGGATCCATATCTGAGGTGTTGCGCACAGCAGGCGTCCCTGGTCTCGGCGGTATATCCATAGCCTTTGTATCGCTGTGCCGAGGAGACGATGCGCTAGACGGTATCTTTCCACGGCGTCGGGCATTGGCCAACCAATTGGAGATTTGCGTCTTTGTGAGTCCTGTTTCCTCCTGGAGCATCCGCCGCTCAGGCTCTCGAGGATACGGATGGTTCTGATGTGCTGCAAGCCAATTCTTCAATATGCGCACTGACTCTCTGGTGAACCTGCCTCCAACCTTTGCAGGCGGCGTTGGTGTCTGCTGAGCTTGGCTCGGTTGCAGTGCAAAAGGGTTAAATCCGTCGACAGGGGCATTGAAGTTATTGTGCGGCGTGGTGTCTATGGCGAAATTGGGCGTCACGTTGGAGATGCTTGGGCCGGCATCGGAGACATAGGGCGTCAAGTCATCACTCATAAAACCATCCAAAAGGTCCATGTCTGTAAAGAGATCACTCTGGTAGGTCATGGCGAATTGCAATGGATGGATTCACGGACGGGCTCTAGGGTGGTATGCAAGTCACTGCAAAGGTGAAGAAAAGAGGTCGAATCGCTTTGAGTAAAGGTTGTCAAGTGGCGGCCACCTGGGGCCCATTGTGATTGGACGCTGCTAGGCTAACCTTGTCATCGCGCCCTATTGATGGGGCGTCATGTGAGCGTGAGGGGCAGAGATGGATCGTTCTGTGGCAGCCTTTTCCAGACCGATTCTCTAAGGTTTGGGGTGCATCGCCTCGTGTAGTTGAGTCAACATGACAGGAACTGGTCTCTGGTTGATGTAAATGTCGTCGAATAGTTTGAGAACGTCGGGGTATGGTTTGAGATAGTTTCGAGCTTCCCAGAGGTATTTTTCCGCCTTTGCTGGGTCTGCTGTATTTTGTAGCATCCGAGTGATGAGGTCTTCGTGGTTTTTTCGTTCGTCTGCTGTCAAGTTTTCCTGCTATAATTAGTGCATGAATTCAAGACGGGCCAGATGTAATACCTTGATATCAAACATAAGATTCATGGTCGGCTCGATTGCTGTTGCTTTGAAATCAACATCTGGGTGCTCTTTTTGGAGGTCCTTTGTGCGCCTGTCAAACTCGGATATCGACTGCTCACGCGTCTTTTCCATTGGTATTTTATCCCACTGCGTATTCATTTTCGCTCGTCGATTGATGGGATGAAAAGTTGATGTTTGTTGAAATTTACGACTTGACCCCTCTATAGGGTATCACTGAACGCAGATCACCCAGGTAATTGCATAACCATCTTGAATCGTGCACAGGGCATATAGACCCTTGATCTGCAGTGCCACGTCAAATGAGGCCAGTATGAGGACCCAATGAGACTTGGGGAGTCAGTAATACATCATTGTTTGCCTCGTTCCGACTGGAAGAAGGCTTTTGTGGTTCAGAAGAGCAGCTGTCTGATATGGGTATACTTTCAATCATGACGATCAATTTACCTTGTACCACTTTTCTATGAGGTCATCTATTTTTATTCGGCCAGCGCAGCCAGCAACAGACCCTGCAATTCCTCAAGGCTCTGTTGACTCGTCTTTTGACTGGCCATGACATAGAAGACGTTACCAAGAACTCTACTATGAGCGTTCCAAGATCCCGCACCGTTTCGAAGATGAGCTTGGACTTTCTTTGCCGCTTGGCTCTTGTATCCAACGCCGTCATCGTCGCGGAGACTAATTGCAAGAACACTACCCAAAGCCCAGACACCCAAGACTTGCGGCTTGTGTGAGATGTTATCAACAAAGCCGCGAGACCATACAGACCACGCTTGAGCCTCTGGCTCAGCCCAGTCATTCTCGGCCCACTCCCAAGTACCTCTGGCCTCCATGTCCTGCATCTCCTTGACCGACTCAACAGCCACCTGACAGCCAACGGCATGCGCAGTGTAGCTGTGGCCGTGCAAAAGCGCGTCACTCTTGTCGTCGCTCTTGAAGGCGTCGAAAATAGTCTCGGACGCCATAGTGGTACACAGCGGGACAAGGCCGCCGGTGAGCAGTTTAGCGTTGACGGAGATGTCGGCATCAGTGCCGAGAAATGACGCCGCGGTAAACCGACCGAGTCGGTACAAGCCGGTAAAAACCTCGTCAAAAACTACGGGGAGTCCAGACCATGAGAGTGGGTCTTTTGGCGTGTCACCATTGCCGAAGAGGTGAGGGGATCGACGCACGACATCCACAAGAGCTCTTTGAAAGAGAGGGTCACTGAAGAGTTAGCCGAGTTGGGAAAATGGTGCGAGACTTACACAAATATCATGCCTCCTGCACCGAGAATGATGGGTTCCATCATCAGGGCACCAAACTTGCGACCAGCGGCTTGAAGCTTCTGAAGAACGCCTTCAATGTAGCGCTCATACTTTCGGTACTGCTCCGTGTCAATACGGGAGTCGAGATCAAAAACTTCAGAGATGGAATTGAGATGACAATCTTGCCCGAGGTTATCACCAAGGCCATCAGGTACTTGAACGATCCATTCTCCCTTGACGCATTGAATCGTGGGGTAGTCGAACCAATAACCCTTGCCCTCGTACCATTCAATCTTTTCATTGTAGACACAAGGTTCAGCACAGTCCATGGCGCCAATGGTGTCGCCGTGATAACTCCCCTTGAGGCCAAGAATATGAACACTGTCATTGGGCCCCCAACCATACCTCAGCCTTGCAGCTCGTAGAGCCATCTTGACTGCCACCTCACAGCCCGTGCTGCCATTGTCAGAGTAAAAGACACGTGAAAATCTCGGATTCTGCGCTCCTTTGAGAAGCATTTCGGCTAGCGCTAGGGCAGGCTCGTGGATAGCCTCGGCAAACATGACATGGCCGTATCGACCGGCGGCGTAAGCTGCGGCGAGAGTAAGACGAGAGTTTGCATGGCCGAGACCTTGAGACCACCAAGATGCAGAACCGTCAAAGGCTGGACGGAGCAGGTTAGGCGAGCCTTTGTTGAGAACCTGGAAATAATCTCCGTGGGCCGAGTCAATGGCTGAAATTGTGTCTGCCGAGACGAGCTTTTGCTGTGTGAACGGATACCAAATGTGCTTGCTTGCCTTTTCACTCATCGACTCAAGACGTGAGATTCTCTCTTTACCTTGTTTGTCCAAAGCTTCAAGCACATACTGTATACTGCCGTTGCTCAAAGAAGCATAGTATTCTCTCATCTGCTCGATGTCCTCTTGTTCGTTGCCCAATCGGGCAGGTGGTTCTGGAATGGTGTCCACTGGAATGCCGCCTTGTTTTGAAAAATATTCCTGCAAGTACTGGTAATTCTCATATTTGATATCCTGGAACAGCAGAATTGATTCAATGTTGTGGCCTCGCATTCTCAGCGACTCGTAGGCAGAGATGGTCTGTGAGATGCCCCCGAGCTTCGCATCGCCAACCAGGATCACGGGCGCTCGTAATGGAGCGTAAAGATCTGCTTGGGGTGTTCCGGATGGTCCAGGTGAGTGTACACCACCCGCAGTTTCAAGGAATAGCCATCCTGGACCTTGGGATGCGCTCTGAGAGACAGATTGGTGGATCTTCGCAAGAACAGCTTCGTCAGAAGGGATGGGCTTTCTAGTTAGCATTGATCATCCATAAATTGGCCTCTTACCTTGCCTGAAGCCTTTGCAGCGATATGTGGACTGCAAGGGATGTCGTACTGAAAGAGCGTCTCGTGGGTTGTCGAGGGAGCGTATCTCTGGATATGACTGACTTGTTAGAGAATATCTCAAAATGTCCGGATTTCATCTGTAATAATTAGCTCTGACACGCTTGAACGATCCAAATACATACACCAGCTATCTGCTTCACGAGGTGCACCTGTAGAGACCGGCTTCAAAAACCACGTCTTTTCGCCCAACTTGGCAGCCGAATTACACAAGGCGGTGCTAAAAATGGTCTTTCCCACATCAGTGTTTGCACCATAGACCTGGTGAACACGTAGCGACCGCCACAAAAGAGCCGGCACAGGCGCCATATTGTAGAGATGAAGCTGCAGGCTAGACTGGGGTTCGGGAGACGCCTCCGTTTATAGTTGAAGGATGAGGGTCTAGATCGGCATTTGCTCGGCGGGGAAATGGAGCTCTGCTCAACAGGGTGGCACTAAGCCCAACAATTTCGGCATTGAGAGGTTTATTGTTACATTGAGGAAATGTGTTTCTTTGTTTACAAAATAATCCATGGTTAGATTCTTAAAAATGGTCAAACTGGAAGATCAATTGGCTGCTCAATTGGCTTCTCGCGAGAAGCGGTCTCAGCTACGCAAATTAACGACTTTTCCTGCGGAGAACATCGACTTCTCTTCCAACGCGTATTTATCACTTTCTTCCGTCCCTGAATTAAGCAGCGCCTATCAATCCCTCATCGAGAGCCACACCGCGTCGCCTCCATTGCTAGGCTCGGGTGGCTCACGGCTGTTGGACGGCAATTCCGAGCTGGCCGAGGATTTGGAGCGCGATATAGCACTATTCCATAATGCACCTGCAGGATTACTTTTCAATTCCGGCTTCGATGCTAATGTTGGGCTGGTGAGCTGTTTGCCGCAGCCGGGAGATGTGGTTGTCTACGACGAACTCATTCATGCCAGTGCTCATGACGGGATGAGATTAGGCCGAGCGGGAGAAAGGATCTCGTTCAAGCACAATTGCGTTCAAGGTAAAGGTGGCCTTGAATCTATATTGATGACTATGGGGCACGAGAGATCCGTTTTTATTCTAGTTGAGGGTGTTTACAGTATGGATGGTGACGTGGCTCCTCTTAAGGAGATCGTCAACTGTGTGAAGAGGCGGCTACCAACCAACGGCTATATCATCGTCGACGAAGCACACTCTACCGGAATATTCGGCACCCGCGGCAAAGGTCTTGTCTGCGAATTGGGTATCGAGAAGGATATTTTCGCACGGTTGCACACTTTCGGCAAAGCAATGAGCTCGTTCGGAGGTGAGTCAAATTCTATTGTACAGAGGAACGATGCTAACCGTGCAGCCATCGTTCTGTGCTCCCCAGTAACGAGGGAGTATCTTGTAAACTACGCACGAACTCTGATCTACACAACAGCCATGCCCTTTTCATGTCTAGCCAGTATTGGGATCACATATCAGTACCTGCAGAGTGGCCGGGCTGATGCTCGGCTGGCGCACCTTTGGAGTCTAGTCAACCATACCCATGAGCTACTGTCTTCAATATGCTCGACAAGCCAATTCATACAAGTCAATCAAGCGCCCAAGTCGCCAATAATCCCCGTGTTTACGTCGGAACCGAGGAGTCTTGCTCGGTTTTGTCAAGACCGCGGGCTTACCGTGCGCCCTATCGTGGCACCAACGGTACCCAAGGGGAGTGAAAGGATCAGGATATGTCTACACGCAGGGAACAGCATTGAGGAGGTTGAAAAATTAGTCAAAGTGATTTCTCTTTGGGACAAGACGCGGGAGGCTCAGTCAAAATTGTAAACATGGTGCAGCTAAACAACACGACTATAAACAAGCATGTTACAAGAGTAATATCAACAAGATTGACGTCAAGCAGGTATAAATAAACATAGCGTTCAACATGCAAATGACGTTACCCCCAAAGTCAAATAAAGAATTGACATCAAGCCATACTACCACATCTAAAGCGGCTTTCTACCCCAAATGAATCGCATGGGAAAATAGGCCCCAGTATTGGTTAACTCAGCTTCCAAGCCCTGCACTAAGGATTCCAGCCGCTCATCCGACAACGGCTTGACAGACGGATCCAAACCTATTATGATTAGTGTATTCTTTGTACTCGGGACACGACTTACCCCTTGCACCCGCAGTAAACCCTTTCGCAATGATAAGATCTGCCTGAATACCCAACCGGCCCAACTCCTCATCGGGATTACGCTTTCCGACTGCCCGCATAGCCGTGCGTTCACTTACCTCTTCGAGACCGGCCTCCAAAAGCCAAGACTTCATCTTTGGAGCCTCAAGAGGATCTAGCCCTGAAGATTGGCAGACAGCTCTGATGCACGCAAACATATCATGGTACCGCGGGTTTTCCGCCTCAGAAGTCGGGCACACACGATCGCAGTCACCGATCTGGATCCAGCCCCCTGGCTTGAGGAGTTTGATGTGCTCATTGACTACAGCGCGCTGTGCTGTGCCTGATCCAGCAGCTATGAGAATCATGCGGAGATTGATGAGGTCGAAAGAACTATTCCAGGACACCGGCAAGGGATCTTTAATGTCTTGTTGGACGTATGTGATGTTCTTTGCGGTGGTGGTTGGGAAGAAAGAAGCATTGATATCAGTCCCTGTAAAGGTGTGCTCGCCTTGAGATGGTGTGGCAATTGAGGATTGAACTTCTCGCATCCAGAGACCATCCGCCGTCCCTACGTCTAGGATCGCTCGAGGTGTGTTCGAAAAGTCAACTGCTGGAAAGACTAGAATTCCGTCGGTCGCCTGTTTGAAACCAAGGTGATAGATAGTCAATCTTCCTATATCACTGCTAACATCTTTATCTTGAGCCTTTCGATACCATTCAGGCGTCGAATACGTTGCGTCGTCTGCCATTGATGTATTTCGATTGTGACTGGTTCTTGAGTCTGGGAATGTCTTACTCGGAGTATCTTGGTGGAAAAGAGGAGTAAGGCTGGCTTATTCTCCCGATTTGGGCAGCCATCTGACTGCGTCTTTTAATTGACAGCACCTAGGTTGCCGTCATACCCGATTAGCCGACTACACGTTTAATGTGATATTAAGCTTACAATCCTTCAGCTATTCTTAGTAAGCTTGTCTTCTTTTTATCTATCGTTACATTCCTTGCCGGTTACTCTTGTTAATTCGATACTTATTTATATAGTTTGTGTTATTAGTTATTAACTTCTCATGACCTTTTCAAGTCATAACATATGTTATTAGTTTATAATAAGACTATGTTGTATCACTAGCAAAGCATTTGTTAGTAGCTGAGATGGGTATTGCAGGGATATTCACTTTACCGCGCAAAGTTCAGTGGTTCAGTGGTAGTCGTTTAGATTAGATAGCTATCCGAAAATGGGTCATAGAGTTGAAACGAGCCATACCATATAAACGGGCAGCTAGTGGCTATCGGGGTTAAAGGACCTTTTGAGCTAGCTAGTGACTATTGTGGGGTTGCTTGAGCCAGCCTCAGCACATAGGTGTGTCGGATTATTGGCTAATAATATGAAACGGATAAGTCGGCATGACACTTCGTGAATTGAACGGACAAGATTGGACGCTTTTCAGATCTTTTGTATTCAATTCCAAGCAAATACGACAAAAGCAATAGTTCTAGCCTCATCTTGGTCAATCCAATCTCTGCGTCTCCTCATGAGAGATTTGTTACAAGGACAAGAAGAAGTATAAAAGATTCAGCGTCTGTCATGAAAACTGTGTTTCTCAGATTCATCACTTCCAATTTCAACCCCCCTTTAGACACAAAGCTTCTATCTGTCAAGATATCTATCTATTCATCATGAAATCCACAACTCCCATCCTTATCTTGCAGTCAGTTGTTGCTTGTGCGGGCTTCACGATGCCAGAGAACTTGCCTAATGGTGTGTACCATGTGCATGTGAACGATGAGGGTCTTGAAGTCTATAACGGACTTACAATTGACCATACCACTACTGTGACCCCGAAAGTATCCTCGCCTCAGGTCAAGGCTCGCCAGTGGAAAGATGAGGGCGGATGGGATTTGACTCAGCCAGAGACATTCTGTGGATGCGGGTAGGTGCAAATATTGACATCTTTAATACCACCAAATATATCATTTACTAACTGATTGAATTTCAGCCTTTCTATGAATCATGGAAATTGCGATACAGCAGTTGACATGCTCAAGGCACAATTTGACAGAGCCGATGGCGGTGTGGGAGAAGTCCATCAAGCTTGGTATTCCATTTGGGGCGATGTGGTGAGTTGTCTTTGGACGTCATCCTTTCAACAGACTCATACTAACCTTTGGAATAGGTTGCATTCTGCTGCTCTGAAGGAACGGATGCGATGTGGACTTCTCAATATACCGATATTCTTAGTCATATCACCGATACATGTGGCTGGTATGTGCCAGGAACGTTAGTTCCAAGATCTGATGGTTTTGTTTCGATTGGATGTGGGTACATGAACTATTCTCCTGGTCTTGACTTCTGTGCCAACGCAGAGAGTGGTAAATTCATGGGACTCAATGGACGTTGTTAAGTACTTGTACCTCCAAGTCCTGCATCTAGTTTTCAGAACCTCTTCATATTACATCACTATTGACTATTGAACCCACTCTCTTAATAAAACGTAATTAAAGTGACTGTTCACGTCGAGGACATAATTATATCCCAGACGGATACAATCTACAGGGTGGCTTCCATCTCTATGCTTTGTGATACAACTCAAAACATAGCGTGTTAATTATCCTTTTATGTCTATTTCTTCATGTAGTGAGCTCTTAGTCTTAATAAACCTCGTGAAATCCAAGAGGTGTATATAACAAGTTTAGTGTTTAGTAAATAATAGTCTCTCCACTAGCT